>JAOXYF010000008.1:14225838-14238009 GCA_028565775.1 Sternarchorhynchus goeldii
ACTGTAATTCTAATGTACTATCTCTTTCTCACATACACACACACACACACACACACACACACACACACACACACACACACACACACACACACACACACACATTCATGTACAGTCATTCACACTCACATACACTCATATGTCATCATCCATGTACACAGCCCAGCTAAATCACAAGCACACAATGAAAAAGTACAACACAGTCTTTTACATGCAGATGTCCCAAAAATGTGCTGTCTCAACCATTATGAATTTCTGTGTTTTTTTAACATCCTGCATAAATATTATTCCCTCCTTTAATGCATTATTGCAATTGATCGTTTCCTTGTTAGTTTTTCTCACTCGCGTTAGTGCTTTTCTCAAATCATCATTAACATTTGCAAAACAATAAGAGTATTTCTCAAAAGACTTTATACAAATATGACCACAAAATGGATTGCCAGTAAAATCCCACAACTTACTCAAAATCCTTAGCTCATGTCTCAGAAGCAAATATTTATGTCAGTGCATGTCAGTGCTCTCGGAATGACAAATGACTGTGTAATTGTTTATGAACAAAGTTGAAATTCTTAGTCATGTTGTCAGTATAACAGTGTACTCCATATTTTCTGATGGGTAAGATTTTGATGACAGTGACTGAGATGCACAATGCTGTACTTGGTGTGTGGAATATATCAATTTCAACAGTACAGTTACAAATAGTTGCATGAAGAAGATTGAATGCATAAGACTGGGTAGAATTCATATTTAAGCTTTTACTGTTTGTGCGGTAATTGGTTAGCAGACCATGTCACTGTGATGCAGAAAAGAAAGACCAGGCTGTTATACAGCATTCCCCTTCATATACACACTCCCTTTATACACACTCCCCTTCATACACACACTCCCCTCCATACACACTCCCCTTCATACACACACTCCCCTTCATACACACACTCCCTTCATACACACAAGTAAAAGTCAAGATTCAACTCAGAACAATTTATCAGTTCAGGAGACATTTACCAATAACTTTAACAGAAATGTATAGAATGAAAAATGTATAGAATAAATATTTATGGAAATGCATTGAATAAAAAGGTTGTAAGTATATATAAAAAATGTAAGCATACTGAACAGAGAACAAGTAGAATTCATGTGAATCAACATAATATAAGCATCTGATAATGAAAGAAACAGGAGATAATTGTACACAGCCCTTTGCCTAATGTACAAAAGCATTTACTATTTGTTTGAAAAAAATGAGAAATGACTTTTATAATAAACACAAGGAACAAGATGATGGAGAGTCTAAACAAGTCATTTTGAGAATTTCAATTTTGATTTGAGAAATGTACCAAAATGTACCAATTACATAAATAAAGAAGAAAAACTGTAATAAAGCAGACGTAACCATATTATCTAAACATAATTATGAATTTTATTTTATTTTATTATTTTACTTTCAAGATAATTTTTTTTTCTGTGGTTGATGCTATATGTTAAATAGACAGACAGACAAAAATAGAGTGAGAGAAAGTATATAGATTCTGAAGCCCCAATGAATCTCACTCTTACTTATAAGGTGTACAGTGCACTCTGGCCAGATCCAGCATCAGTAATACAAGGAACATAAGAATGGATGCTCTTGGCAGTTTGCCTGTTCACAGTACATCTCGAGTAAAGTGTTTCGACATGGATGAGGGAGAGGGTGAAACAGGATGAGAACGGAAGTTGAGCAGAGGTGTGATGGAGAAGCGCAGCATATCAGACAACCCGAATGGACGAGAACACAGGAACCCAGGAATGGAAAGCTGAAGGAGAAGACAAAGACACGGTGGGTCATAGTCCAGGCAGTAGGAGAATGAGGAGCACCCATGTTAAGGGGAAGATAGGGGGATCATGTTTATACCCCACAGTCAACCTAACGTGCTCCTAATGAAACGGCAAATGAGGGGAACTCTGCACAGAGTGGCGTGGCTGAAGTTCAGTCCCAGGTGGACAGGTGGACAGGTGTGTCTTCGGCAGCCTGATGTGAGCGGAGACACTAATGGAGAGGCCTTGTGGAGGCCGAGGGCCAGGGAGAGGCGTGCGGGGGAGACAGACGTTTCAGAGTGCTGCCTCAACGCGTGATTAGCAGTGAGCAGGGAGTTAATAGAGTCTCAACAGCCAGTAAGAGTGGAGGTGCCCAGAGACAGGAAGGCCTAATTACCGGGGACAGTGGGTAGGAACGAACGAGGGGAATGGGTGAAGAAACACTTCACAGCCCTGAGAGAGAGAGAGCGAGAGAGAAAGAGAGATAGACAGAAAGAGAGAGAGAGAGAGAGAGAGAGAGAGAGAAAAGAATTAAATTGTCAGCTAATTAACTGACATTACTGTTCTCTGCTTGGCTTCTTTTGCTGGTGAAGACGCAGAGTGCGTTTACATTGCCTCCGGTGACATTTCCATAAGTGCGATGGAAGTTAAGATAAGGGGTGAAGGAAGAAGGCGGGGTGAGACTGTTCACTCCGAGAAAGAGAGAGAGGGTTAGGAAGAGAGTGGGAGGGGGTGAAGCAGAAGTGTGGTACTCCTGTTCCTAAGAGCCAGGGAAAATCTTGTCTCATCTGCCATGATGTACTTAAAAAGGTTCTTCTGCAATAAAGATGGCAAGGGAACCTGAACATGCATAGCACATGTGTTAGTTCACTGGTTAGGGACATGGATGCTCAGGAATGTGTGTGGGCTCTAGTTCACATAATTCCAGGAAATCCCTCATTAACGGAGTATTTTGTGGCAAAGGAAAGTTGTCTGTGCTCTCTGGAGAACTACAGGAACATACTGGGGTCATATATGTGCTCGGCCACAGCCTCCAGTACAAGTTAGAAAATTAGCAAATGTTTGTTGGATTATCCATATAAACAACGTCAACGCTCAGTGCATCATAATGGAGGTAGAACCAGACTGTGGGCTACAGACCTTTGGTGTTGAAGCTGTTTGTACAGGAACTTCTTGTGATGAAGTAATTTGTGTTTAGCTGCAGTAGCTTATACAAATAACTTATAAAAATATTTCTGACATAAAGTATGATATGAATTTATGGTCATTCAGAATTGAGGGGGGTCAAGTCTCCAATGTCTAGTTTATGGTAATGGATATGCAGCTCAACTTTGAGAAAGACTGGTGCATGGTCGTATGCTATACAAATAACCCTGCATAATACATACTTTATAAACATGTACACTACCTTGAGAATTAGACATGTAGGCAAACATGTGGTCCCAAAAAAAAACATCTCTTACCACAGAAAGTACACAAAAAGATGGCAGCAATACTAAATTGAACACTCCACCAAAAAGTGAACTGTTCTTTTCTCCAACACAGGCCCAGCTAGAAATTACAGCAGCCTATTAAGGTTAATAAATCAGGACGAATAATTAAGGTTGAAAAAATAATCCATTTTTGTGTGACATTCATGGACATTTGATAAAGAGTAAACTGCATGGTGCTAAGCACTCCAAACATCAACATGATCTAAATGATCACATGTAGCGTTAAGAGTTTTAGCCTGCAGTAATAATTTTCCCATAAGAAAGGTATCTGACAAAGGGTTTCACTGACATTTAAAATCCCCAATAATTATTGAAGTACTAACATTCAAGTCAGCCAATGTGAAAAAGGCACAAGTATGGAACTCAAATGGATGATCAGGTAATATACGTTCATAATAGCAAACTCTTCCCCTTACAGGATACCTTTCACAATGAAATAGTAAACCCCTCTGTCCTGTCTTTCATTCAGGACAAAAAAGGCACATTTTCCTCAGCAGTGTAGCTACTGCACTACTCCAGATGAGTCTCTTGCAACAAAACAATATCAACCTTCTCTTTTTTTAAGGAAGGTTAAGCTGTATGGAATACTACTAACATTCCAACGACGATCATTTACGAAAGAGCAATTTTTTAAAAAAAACAAAAATGGATAAAGAAGGAACCATTTGAACATAATAGGATGCAAACTATAAGCATGTATGACATGTCACAATAGACATGTACTGAGAAAAAAAAAATACACACCATGATACATATAAACCTGTACACTACCTTGAGAGTTAGCCATGCAGGCAAACATAGGCATCAAAATAACATCTCTTACCACAGAAAATTCACAAGGAAGACAACAGAGATACTAAAGTAAAGACTTTAGCCAAAAAGTGAACTGTCCTTTTCTCCAACACAGTTCCAGAACGTCATTTGCCACAAAACCAATACAATACCGACAATACACATTTTCCAGATGGAAGAGAGTGCAGATCCTGAGTCTTCTTGTTGAATAATGACTCCTCAGCCTGTTGAGATAACAGCAGCTGATTCAAGGAGACCACAAATTTCTCAATTTCAGTCGGATCGTTGAACACTTTGGCGAAGCTGTGCTGAGCGGTGGAAATGCACCAACGGCCCTCAATCGTTCCTTCATTTCATCAAATCACTTGCGATTATGCAAAGTAGCAGCTGACATAACATGAAGGATTAACACTCATGAGTTTCCATGCCTACGTACACACACGTCTCTTCCATTCTTCCTTGTTGAATCCATCACAAGTGTCGTAATGACCTTATGAGGACTGGTGGCAAGCCAGTATTCGATGGGCTTCCTCAACAATTATGTTCTCTGTCACTGTTTCTGATGTTCAATACATCTGGATGCCATGTCTCAAAAAACTTGACTGGCAAGTCTCCTTTTACACCCAAAGAAGCTCTGATAATATGGATGTTCTATCTTCTCCCTCTGTATTCTAAATCACTGATGTGTTTAACAATGTCTCATGCCTGTTTCCCCAGCATTTTCAGTCAGTTTTCCACTTGAATGCAAATCTCCTCTGAGCCTTGATAAGCCTTTCATGAGTATTATTTTTTTTTCCATGAGTCTGAAGTATTTTTGATAGGGGTCCAAATTTTCATCAGGTCACTTTGGATACATTTTATATGATTTCTTTTAATGCCTGGCATAGTGAGAAACATTGGAAATGTCAGGAAAGTGGTGTACTATCTCTGCTGCCACCAAACATCCCTCAAGCCACCATCTTGAAAACCCCTTGAAGCTGTTTATCTTGAAGCTGGTGTTTTGCACATGAAATCTCCCTGCTCCAGTTCTCAAGGTCTCTGGCTGTTTCCCTTTGCTCCATCACCCGTAGGGAATCGCACACAGGCAAACAAGCCCAGCAAAAGCCCCACTAGCAGAGCACACATCTCTAGATATTCAATCCCGGTAACGCTGATGAAAGAACTTTGGCTTAGGCAGTGACAGGCGCAAAGACCCGTGAGATGGAGGCTACCTGCTCTTCAACCCTGCTGCCAAGCCACTTCAGCGAGGCCTGTCATCAAAAACAGTGACAAGCATCACAACTGATGTGTATGTTGACTGCAGGGTAGGTCGAGAGATGAAGGAGACTTTTAGATGATGAACGATGGGGGATTTGATTGATGATTGCTGTCACATCTGACTCCTACGAATGGATGTGAAGATTTGTCACCAAGCATTGTTCAGAAGGTAGTTAGTGGCTGAAAAGGGACTGTTGGAGATCCATGCCCCATGAGCCAGCTTCCTGTAGGCTACAGATACTCACCATTCAGTGAAGCCACCTAACTAATGGAGTCCTAGATGAGCCCATCTGTTCCCATCAGACAGAGGTCTTCCGGTAAAAGGCATTTAGCTGGCAGACATATAGCGATTGTGGTTTTAAAAGTTATCTGGTTACAGATCTCCTTCTCTCTCAGGGAGGCACTGGTAAATGGAAGCTGCTAATGTACCCTCCTCTATAAACACAGAGCAGAGTGGAAACCAAAATACCATACTCCATTTGTAAAGTGTTCACTCTCTGAGTAGAGCAAATAATAGTTTTTCTTCCACACTGTAAGCACGAATGCTTATGGTTCCTGTTCAGAAAAGTAGTAATTCACTTGAGTTTGTTGCACCCAGAGAGCTACAGCAAATGTTGAACATGAAGTGTCTCTTTCTGATTTCTCTAAACTAATTATACCCTTCAACCACCCAGGCAAATTAGATTAGAGCTAAGGATTAAAAATGAATGGGGAGATCCAGTCAGGTGAAACGGTGAGACAGGGAGCAGTGAGGGAAAGCAATTAGGAGAAACCATAGCCATGCAGTGGTGTGTCCTGAGGAGATACCGAGGCCTGGTAGTGGGTTTCAGTCCTGGAGCTGGAGTTACACACTGACCCCAGCCTAGCGTGGCTTCACCAGGGGAGACTCATGCCATTTGTGTTTGTACCTCCCCCCCCCAACCCCCCCAAAACCCAACAGCTCTCCTTCTCTTCTTCCATCTAAACATTCAGCCAAGGGCGAGATAGAGTTCCCAAGGTCTTTAGGGAGGCCGTCTCGAACCTTACATGTTTCCAGATTGCTGTTTTTCCTACTGGCTGCCTCAGTTTGAGAGGCAGTGCGATGCAGTTGAGGTATCAGGAGCAAATGTGCACGCATAGGTGCAATTAACAAGATGAGGAAGTCATCTGATGCCAACCCACATACAGACACTGAGTTCACTGAGGCATGTCACATGTACGGAATTATGAGCAAGACCAATGCCTGACATGGTGGAATCAAAAACCCTGTGCAAAGGTTCGAGAGTTACTGCTGCTTCAGGGTAAGTCTCTATACCGAAGGATGAAACACTTGGCAGTAAAATGCAGAATTAAATATTTTTTTAATTCTGCAAATACAGTTCAAACATGTGCACTTAAAAAAACAAAGAGAAAGAGCAAATACTCATGTGGCCAAACTTGGCCAAAAATAAACTCTGCTATTCAGCTGTTGAGGTAATTGTAAATGTTAGGCACAGAAATTGCCAACGCACACACACACACACACACACTCTCATAGTGATGCACTGAAATCCTAATGCTCAGAAGTCATATACAGCGGTCATGAACTCGGTGTAAAACCTGATGGCCTGCTCAGAGCTATTATTACCACAAAGCACTCACTGGCGCACTCCACACCACACACTCATCCTGGATAACCACACCCGGCGGGCTCACTCAAGAGCTAATGCCACAGTAAAGATAATGTACACCAGCCATATCCTGACATTCAACCTGACTACATTCATCCCAAAAGGCCGTCAATAGCTTATAAATTAAACTGAAAACTTAAGTGATCAGATAAAAGTGCTTTCTCCAGTCTACCACATTAAATCCAGTCCAGTAAATACTTTTCTTAATCCTTCACATTTGTAAATAAATTGTAAAAGGCTTTACACCTACAAAACGATATTACTGCATCAGTTACTATGCACATGGCAAAATATTAAAATTTTTATCCAGATGGAAAATAGGGAGGAGCATTGTATTTGTAATCTGGGGTATGTCAACTGGAAAAATAGTTTGTCTGTTGTTTGGAATGGAATAACTACCACTGAAGCCAAGAATTTGGCACTGAGGATTAGTGCTCAAATGAAGCCGGCCTGTCACAATCATGCACCCAAAAACCTTCAAATTCACTGAGGATTAGTGCTCAAATGAAGCCGGCCTGTCACAATCATGCACCCAAAAACCTTCCAATTCACTGAGGATTAGTGCTCAAATGAAGCCGGCCTGTCACAATCATGCACTCGAAAACCTTCAAATTCACTGAGGATTAGTGCTCAAATGAAGCCGGCCTGTCACAATCATGCACTCGAAAACCTTCAAATTCACCAAATAATAAAACTTGAAGCACAAACAAAAACCCAGAGCGGGAGCCTCTAGGACTTGCCATTACTCCACTGACTGCTGACTGCTCTTTAATGAGCCCCATATATTAGAGAGGTGAAAGGCTTGCTGAATAATTAAAGGCATGGAATAGATGCAGTGATGCCACCTGTTTGATCGGTGGGCCGTACAGACCAAAGGACTCTGTAAGCTGGCAGTGGAAAACTGACCAGGACAAAAGATGACTCATTTAAAATACTTTACCTTCAGCCAGTGTTCTTCTCAGTTGCTCACATATAACTGTAGATATGTGTAGATATGCTGAATAGTCTTTTTTTGATATAGGGGATTGTGGTGAAAAATTGCACTTCTGCCTGTTGCCTTACATAAGCCGTCCTAGTCATCAGTGTTCTGTATAACTGCCCCATTCATAATGCTGCACTTCCCTTACAACCATACATCTAAGACTACTTCTCTAAACAACAGGTCACATGACATACAGTGCATTTCTGTCCCTTATTTGTGGTCCGAATCCAATGACCAGTCCTAACAGAGATAAATAAAGACATGTTTTCCCTTGGCTGCCATTACTCAAGTGCTGAATGCTGAAGTAATGTTAACCTTTGCTTAGCAACCAGTCCTGTAAGACAAAACAGTCCACTGTGTTACACGCCCCCCTCCCCCCACTTTGTCTCTATCTCTATTTAAAGCTAAGCATTAAATCTAAAGGACGCAAAAAAGACACATGGTGTAATAACGGCACTAATGCTGTTTCTCTCCCTGAAGCATTTTAAATGAGTGTAAACACAAAATAAATAATGCCTACATATTTCCAAACTGCACCCTAACCAGCGGGGAGTCGACGTTTTATTGCCAGATGAAGGCTTTTCATTTCCGTGTATAGCTTTTGTCAAGGTTCTCTGCACTTCTAGTCATCAGTTTGGGTTGATATTTGGCATTGTCATGCAGAAATCACATCCACAGAGCAATAAGACACGTTCATATTCCCAGTATCTAGGGAGAGGCAGGCGTCACACAGAGAGCAATACTGGGATGAAGGTCCATAGAACCATGGCTATAATACCCGGTGGATGGCATCAAATCGAAGGGCCTATTAAACACGGCCCAGGTCACACTCTCAAAACGTGCCATCTGCTCCATCCGTCACTGAAAAAACACAAAGAAACAGAAACAAAATAAAGTGTGACAGCGTGTGTGTGTGTGTGTGTGTGTGATCACGCACGTGTGTGTGTGTGTGTGTGTGTGTGTGTGTGTGTGATCACGTGTGTGTGCTGGGTAGGTTCCTTGCAGAGTGACCTGGCAGAGTAAAGTGAAGCTTGATAGGGAGAATACAATCCAAAGAGAGTGAGAACCCAAACAAACACAGATGGTGATTTAAGTAGATGTAACCGAGTAGCTTATCCCACCAGGAAACCTAAAACAACACAGAGAGATGAGGGCAGCCGCTCTGCGATCCCCTCACGCACAAACGCGTAGACTGGATAGTGGAGTGTGATAGAAGAGAAGACGTGAAAGAATAGATAATGGAAAAGGGAGGTGAGAGAAAAATAGAAAGAGAGAGAGAGAGAGAGAGAGGAAGGGACGGAGGGAGGGAGGGAGGATTTGGGGGAACACGAAAAAAAAAGCCACAGGACTGCAAAGTTAGCAAAATAGCTGGGATGGGAAATTTTAACCTTTCACCATTTTCACCTACAAACCCTGATAATGAATAACATACCTACAAGTGATAAATAACATAAGTAGATATTAAATGTTATAGATGTTAGCTTTATTTAGATTTAAAATAAACTGTTTCAGTGTGTTCATGTAGCTCTCATGGCCATGAAATCAATGCCTCGCTTATATTAGCTTGCACTAGGATTTCGTATGTCCCATTGTCTCTAGCCAGCATTTATTAAACTGCAGTATTTGCAACTGCACTGAAGTATTTCCCTCAGGATTTCTCCAGCTGCCTGGGGGAAAAGAGAAGTGATTCAGGGGCATCTGACCATCCAGAAAAAAAAATTCAGAGCAATAATCTTACAGATCCCACAGTCTCCACAGAGCTTAGTAGACAGAGCAATATTTGGACCAGTCACGCCCCTCATTAGTACTATTTCTTGAGGAGTGTGTGTGTGTGTGTGTGTGTATGTCTGTGAGTGTGTGTGTGTGTGTACATGTGTGGATGTGCAGGTGGGTGTTTATGGGTGTGTAAGTATGCTTTTGTGAGTGTGTGCACACATGCATTTGTGTGAGCAGTTGGTGACAGACATCTCCAGGGTTGGGTAAAGTGTGGCGAATGCTGATCCAGTCCTGCAGCGACTCCCCACCACTCTGTCGGTCTGGTGTAAGGCCTCCAGGCCAGACACCCTCCTCTGACCCATCACACTCAGCCACCCGAGCACGGCGGGCCAAGGCCGGCATGTGTGCAGGCGGGCGTGCGAGAGGCTCCAGAGCCGTAGTGTTTTGCTCAGCCAGGGCTAGATCGATTGTGGATGCAAAGGGCACGTGCTTCACTGAGCTGTAGACAAATCCCACTGGGGCCCAAGCACCACTCTCATTAATGCAGCCCAAATAAACCACATTCGCCTGACAGCCTCTTTCTCTCTTCATCGCTCCCACTTTGTTTCTCTTCCTCCCTCGCTCTCTCTCTCTCTCTCACTCTCTCTCTCTCTCTCTCTCTCACTCACTCTCTCTCTTTTTCTCTCTCTCTCTCCTGCACATTCACTCCCTTCATTTCTCCACTCTGTTAATTCCACTTCTTAAGCATCTCCATGTCTGCTTCCTTTTTCTGTCCATCTCTCACTTTGATGTTTCTCTCCCTCCCTCTCTCTCTCTTACCATCTCTCTCTCTCTCTCTCTCTCTCTCTCTCTTACCATCTCTCTCTCTCTCTCTGCCTCACCTCCCTCACTTGCACTTCATCCATTGTTTGCTTTCTCATTCTCTTCTCACTCCATGACTTGTCTTTTCCTATTCACTACTTTCATATATTATCCACCATTCCTCTCTCACATGAGTGCACCCTCCCTCCCTCTCTCCCTCTCTCTCTCTCTCTGTCATTTCTGAGTCTGTGCTAATGCATTATTTCCTCAGGCAAAGGCACATAGGGAAAAGGCCCTTGTTAATTATAAGGAAACGGACCTTATCCAATAAATATGACATGTGTTGTCCTGCTAATAGAAGCTGTTGATGTTGAACAGCTGCCGCCTGCCAGAGTTCAGCCTTCAGAATGATGTCTGAAGTCTAAGTGCTGAAGTCTGTTTTCTTCACATCAGAAAACCATCCTAAACGGATAAATCGCCTCTCGCAATATGAATTGATATTCTTCCTTGTCTTCATAATTAATATGCAAGACATATAAAGTACTCCAGAGTTGTATAATCAGTCATTCAGGATCTGCAGCTTAGCTTTTAATTCTAGTCACATGGCTCCTCACAGGCTTACCCTGGGCTATTATGAAGCTGAAACTAATAGTTTAAGATTTCCCTGCTCATAGATAACTGCTAAACTGGAAATCACCTTTACTGATGATATAGACCATGAGAGAACATTCATTTCTAAATATCTTGGACTTTAAATTAATAGAAAAGAGTACTTTTAAAGTTCACACTGAGAAGCTGAAGAAGAACCCTTCCATCAACGCCTGCATTTTTTCATAAGCTCTAAACTACCATTACATAATTTTCAGCCTATGGTATAACCACTTCTACATTTAGCAAAGCACTTACTAGTCAACCTAAATCTTATCTGTCTAACTGGAAATCAAACACATAGCTTTTATAGAACTGGAACTGCCTTTCTAAAAACCGACTTTAGCTGCCATCCACCTGGCTGGAATTCTGAGCAGAACATAGTTGGTCTTCTCTCTTCACTTGCTGAAATGTTTTAGTACTGTGTTAGCTGTCTTCACTGTCTTCACCACCTCAAGGGTAAGACCAATATAACACCAGCTGTTGAGCTTGTAACCATTGTACTGGAAAAGTACTCTCCTTCTGTCTGTAATCATAATCCTTAAAAAAGCAATCAGTATCAATTACCAAATGTTTATGACTGTCTTGTTAATAATCTTATAAATGCTTGTTAGCTCAGGAACTTAGGTAAGCTTGAAGCACTGAAGTACTTCAAACAGAGCAGAAATATCAAAGAGAAGTACTGAAGAAAAGTACTCAAGATTAGTACTGAAAATAAGTACTGCCAGTTGGTGCAAGTCTCAGAACACTGTAGCTGCACCATCATTTCATCTCTGCTGTTTCTGAAGCTCTCCATTTTTAAAAGACTCTATTCTCTACTCTTTATTTTCTGAATCGAGAATCGCGCACTCCTGTCAAGCACATCTTCAGAATGCTGTGTCAGTGTCCATCTTTTCAACCTTCCCATGTACTCAACCCTTTCAGGCGAGAAACTGCGAAACATGACCAGGCGTTTGGCAGAGTTGATTGACAGCCCTCACCCGTGCAAGTCAATGGCACTACCCCCCCCCACCCCCCCACCTAGAGATGCCCCTAACTACCC
>JAOXYF010000008.1:14245453-14257728 GCA_028565775.1 Sternarchorhynchus goeldii
TGTGTGTGTTTGTGTGTGTGTGTGTGTGTGTGTGTGTGTGTGTGTGTGTGTGTGTGTGTGTGTGTGTGTGTGTGTGGTCAACCAAAGATGTATCTGTAAAAAGGAAAAAATAAAGAATAAGAAGAAAGAAGATCTTGACTATGTGATGAAAACCAGAACAAACAGACTGAAGTGTAAAAATAACAACTATTCCACTACCACTAACCCTTTTTCAGAGTTCATATCAGTCTTAAAGGTTTCCTTCCTCTCTAAATTCTGCATAGGCTCTTCATATATGTGACACTCACACACAAACACACACACACACACACACACACACACACACACACACACAATCACCATCACATTCTTACAAACCTGACACACATATCAGAGATGGTATTGTGGCTGCGTTGTGGTCTAGGAAGAGATTGTTTGTAGGAGAAGCGGTAAAAGCTGCCCAGTACAGACTGGGTACACTGCTAGGATCCACCATCAATATGACGTCATGGTAAAATGGCTCTAATAACAGGAAAGCAAACATCAGGCAGAGAGGAGATGAAGGAGATCAGAACAGTGGAGTGGAATCAGAGTCCAGAAGTACAGAAGCACCCTACACACACACAGAAACACCACACACACACACCGAAACACCCCCTCACACACACACACAGAGGCACTCCACACACTCAGAAGTACCACACACACAAAAGCACCCCACACACACACACACAGGCACACAAGGGGCTTGGGATTATCAACCACTTTATAATGGTTACTGCTACTGTCATATCATGGAACTTCAGCGCTCTGTCTTGTATTTCCTTATATGTTCCTGCATGTCTCTCAGGACGTTAAATGTCCTCTCTAAGGACACGTTAAAGACTTAAATGATTAAATAATCAACCCTATCTCAAAACATTCCGCTAGAAAGGTTTACTTTTCTTATTACTGTAATATTATTTTTAGAGCAGTCTTAGCTATGTTGTCATGCCATTTAAATTGGCAGAAACCAGTGCCCATCTGCCCTGAGTGATGCCATACTCCCAGTGTCCAGTGGAGAGAGAGAAATTCACACACGCTGGTCAGAAGAAGCTGCTTCACATTCGTTAGCTACACTGATTAATAACTGCGTCCCAAGTGGACATCCCTGCCAGTTTATATTGCCCGTAAAATTAAAGTCATCCATTCATAAATTTTCTCGTCATCCTTTGATGCGCTCGAGCTGTAAGCTGGAAAGTGCAGGAACGAGATTTGCATGCAATTTGCATGACAGCAGAGGCGGAGCGTGAAGCAGCATCCACGTCACTGGAGACCCAGCAATGCAGCCGTCACAGGGGGAGGAGATGAGGAGGGCAGAGGGCGGAGCTTCCGCCCACAGGCCCCTGTCACAATCTCCTGGCCAGCCCCATCTCTTTCCTCCCTTCCTCTGGACAATTCTATATGCAAATAATGAGAAGATATATAGAGATTTTCACAAAGTGACAAACCTGTTTTATTCAGTACAACAGAGAGAGACATGCAGAGAGAGAGAGAGAGAGAGAGAGAGAGAGAGGAAGAGAGAGAGAGAGAAAGGGGAAAGAGAGAGAGAGAGGGGGAGAGAGAGTGAGAGATGAGGGGAGGGTCCTATACTGAATCCTGTAGTGCTTTACTAACAGCTATTGAGACCTAACAGCCTCAGAATAGAACTGCTTTAAATCCTACTTTGAAAAAAATCAATCAGTAAAATAAATAAATAAATAAATACTTAAATAAATAGGAACACTTGGATGATGGAAGCTAAAATAGAACGTAAATTAGAGTGAATTAGCTGAGTATCTCCTTACTGTCAGAGAATCAAAGCAACAACAGATCGGAACCAAGCAAAAGCTCAGAGACCACAGTTTAGTCGCTGCAAAGACATCGGTTAGACATGGCTGCCAACACACGAACCAGTGGCCTGTGTGTTACTATATGACTCATAAACAACAGATGAACGAGTGGCCTGTGTGTTACTGTATGACTCATAAACAACAGATGAAGGAGTGGCCTGTGTGTTACTGTATGACATCCCACCCCTTACACCTCACACATTCAGTACACATCCAGTACACATCCCAGTACACATCCAGTACACATCCCAGTACACATCCAGTACACATTCAGTATACATCCAGTACACATCCCACCCTTTACACATCACACATTCAGTACACATCCAGTACAGATCCCACCCCTTACACATCACACATTCAGTACATATCCAGTACAGATCCCACCCCTTACACATCAAACATTCAGTACATACCCAGTACAGATCCCACCCCTTACACATCACACATTCAGTACATACCCAGTACAGATCCCACCCCTTACACATCACACATTCAGTAGAGAAAAGCTGCTTCACACCTGTCACCACCCCAGCTAGCAAAACCCACAAGTACAGGCCTTGTTTTGTCTGTGAAAGGGAGCATGCAAAATCTGTTTGAAATGTACGTTCCAGCTTTTTGCAGTCTAGAAGCTTCTGTGAACCACATGCTGTTTCATTCAAAAAGAAAACTTTGGCCAGCAAAGCGTCTTCAGCATCTGGACATGTTCAAAAAACGTATTATCACACAGCTACGATAAGACAGTGTTCAAACAGCAGCCAATTAACTACCACACTGTGCCTCTCACTTCTTAGCACCCTTAAACACCTATACTAGAAGGGAAGAGTGAAAGAAATGAAGTTGCATTTATTAGTGTGTGTGTGTGTGTGTGAGTGTGTGTATCTGTGCTCTCACGTGTGTGCACACTTTGTGTGTGTCTCCCCTCCCTTGTGTTTAGTGAGCAAGTACAGCTTCATTGCGCGTGTAATGAGGCAGCCAGCCAGAGGCTCCAGCAACCAGCAATGCTGGCAAGCTTCATGATCTGCCTGTCGGCTACAAGAAGAAAAAGCCCACTTCCAGCAGCACACGGCTCAGCTCCAAAGAACTGAAGCTTGCATTTTTATTTGATCATTACTTTGAAATAAATCTTAGTTTGAGCAATGCTAGTTTAGAAAAATGTATAGCTGAAATACAATTTGGGTTTGACAGTGCCTAAGAGTTAACCAATGAAAAAGCCCCTGCAATCCAGTCCAGATTGGCAGGCAGCTGAGCCATGCATTAGGTTTGGCCAATCATCGATATAAGCCTTCCAACACTGCTGATGTCATGTGACGCTGCAGTATATATTAAAGACTGACCACCAGTAACAGTGGTTGTGTTTATTTGAGATAAGTGAGATTTAACAAAAAATATGGAGAATTGGTTATATTCAAATGATCCAGAAAGTCTTCCAGATGATCAGCTTTTCCACAGCTTCTTTGAGTGAAAGAAGCATGGAAAAATACAAAATATTCCCCAGTCCACTGGGAGAGTGTGTGAGTCCAAAGAATGTATTCCAGAGTCCAGAGTTTGTGTCAGATTCCAGAGTGTGTGGGAGGGCATAGAAAAAGAGTCTGGAGAGTGTGTGGCAGCTTCCAGAGAGTGTGAGGCAGAGTCCAGAGAGTGTATTCCAGAGTCCAGAGAGTGTATTCCAGAGTCCAGAGTGTGTGGCAGATTCCAGACAGTGTGTGGGATGGCTGAGCTCAAACCCACTTCTGCTTCTCCAACTCAACATTTTCTTAAGCAGGAGAGCTGAACTCTTCCCAGGGGTAAGAGAGCACCAGGACAAACAGGCACACGGTTTCTTACAGTTTTGCGCAGGACAACTCTATCATAGGTTTTTATGGGTATAAAACACCCCAGCACTGCCCAGGTCACCATAAACACCCCCCATGATGAACAGCAATTTCCGTCGATGATCTTACGTTTGCCTGTCTTCTCAGCGTGAATAAAGCTCAGTATGAAGTAATCTGCTGATTGAGTGGTAGTGTGTACATGTGGGTGTTTTGACTCTCTTGGCAAATGCACCACATGGAGTTGCACACAGTGTGAACAAGGGAGGAAGAGCTGTCACAGTCCCACATGCCTCATCAGTCTGGAGCAGCTCGACAAAGGGAGCGAAAAATATGAAAGATCATTAGCAAACATATGGATTCAAGGTGCATCCAAAACACCACTCATGCCTTCCATGGGATATCCTTTTTCCCATTGGATGACACTGTTTACTTTTCCCATTGGATGACACTGTTTACTTTTCCCATTGGATGACACTGTTTACTTTTCCAACTGTAAGACATTGTTTGTTTTTTTTCCACTGGAACACATTGTTTACTTTTCATAGTTACTTGTTACAAATAGCGAGAAGAAATGAAAATTGCATGCAGAAAGTAATCTGATAATCTGAAAACTAATGAGCTGATAACACAAAATTGCTGATAATCTACAAACACAAATACTGAACAGTTTTTGAGAGAAAATATATAGAAACATAGTACAGGGTGAACTTTGAAACTACTGGCTTGAGTATTTTAGTGACGCAGCAGATTCACTAAATGTCAACGGGATTTGTTGTGTTCAGAATGTTTGTTCTCGTTTATGAAGAAATTGAGATGCATTATGGGGTATCAGAACACTTCTTCGTGAGCTGATGTCAGCATTCTCCTTGTTCTCAGCTGCTATACCATGTCACAGAGACACATACACACACCCAAGCTCCCACTCTCACACACACATACACACAAGAACACAAGCACACACACAGAGTAGGATTCTGCTATTGTAAGCCATTTAAAACTAACAATAGCCCTCTCTCTCATAGCAGTCTGCCCTAAATAGAGTCCATTCACTTACAGTCAGCTGCCAGCTCTTCTCGTTTTAACAGGGCTCATCTGACCATCTGACGAAATCAATAACCATGAATAAGATAAACCAGCAGATTTCATTATGACAGACAGAACCGTGGACTGTCCATTGACAAGGTGGGCTTATCAGATGGTTCCTAATAATGGCTGAGGAGGAAGTATAGAAAGACATTGGCCTGGCCGGTTGAAGAGCCAGTTGAAGAGCCAGTTGAAGAGCCAGTTGTTGAAGAACAGCCTTACACTTACTTGGGAAAACCAAGAGGCAGGTGTTACGGGCGTCCCTGGGAGCCTGGTTGCAGATGGTAATCTCCATCCTGCTACTTAAGGAAATGAAAATCACTACCTCTATTCATCTGCCTCTCCTGTTTCACTGACTGATGAGGAGAATCTGTTATGAAAGCCACAGTGTCCTTTGACCCCAAGGTCATGGGGTTAAAGTCTCTACAGGGGAAAGGACAGTCGAGATGTGCACAGAGGGTCAGGAACAGCTGACTGGGACTGCTAGTTACAATGAAATAAATACATTTAAATAAATAAAGTCAAGTCACAGTTTAACCAGAGATTTTATGTGCTAAAGATTACAGGTGCTGCTAGTTTTAGGTTTGATATCTTTGCCTTTCATATGCTGAAGGATTCCAATGATTTGATCTAACCCTAGATGATATTATTTAAAGCACATGCTTTTGGTCTGTTCACCACAGTTCAAGGCCAGCAAGGTCAGGAAGCAGAGAGCGTGGTGTTCTGACATCAGCTCAGAGAGTAGGCCATCAAAGGACCTTGGCTCGACACTGGATTACAGCACGCACATGCGGTCTCACGTGACCTACGCCAAAAGGACGTCCCCACGTCCTTCCGTGACCCGAGGTGGTTAGGTTCTCAGCCGAGGCCCATCTCTGCTTTACAGCTGCGCGCGGAGCCACAAGCAGACACACACACGCGCAAACACACGCACAAACACCCCCTCTCTCCTCTCGCTTTCACAGGTACTACAGCTCCCGAGGAGCTCAGCCTCGGAGTGATTGATTAAGCGCCGCTCCGATCAGCAACAGGACGGCCAAGCACGAGAACTGTTCATCCATCATTGTGAAGGCCGATGGCAGCGTGCTGCTCACCAGATGAATGGATGCAGAGGCATGAAGGAGAGGAAGAGAGAGTGGAAAGGGCCACACTTTCACCTCTTCCTCCCCTCATTCAGCGCCCCTCCTCCACCCGCCCACTCTTCCTTTCACTCTTCAGCCGCGCACCAGAGGAGTGATTGGAATCCCTTGTTACACGTGTGTGTTACAAACTTGTGGTTCCCACTGTGCATAATGCATGAGGAATCAAAGTGTGTTCAAATACTGAGGTCCAATTCTACACCCAGTGTGTGTTTACACGTTTGTGTATACCTGTGTGCACATGGGTGTATGTGTGTGTGTGTCTGTTTGTGTGTGTGCATGTGGTTGTATATGTGCGTATATGTTTGTGTACACACACACACCCACACACACACAGCTACACCTACGTGCATGTACGAGTACAGACACACACACAAACACACACATGCAAAACCATGGCAACCCACCGCACATAGCTTATGAAAAACAAATCAGGTTTTGGCAGCCCCATGCATCCTCTCCTAGCTTGCAGAGTGTGTTACATCAGCCTGACATCTTTTCAGTCACCTATTGTCTTGACAAATGTATCTTTAAAAAAGTTCACCAGCTGGAAAAGTAGAAAGTAAAAAGTGTAAAACTTCCACCATGAAGCCACGGCTCAGAAGAGTGCCATTAGTGAACCTTAAACTGGGTCAAATTACACACTGGGGCTTTGGCACAGCTGTTGGGGGAGCTGGGTACTGCATATACATGGCACCATCCGCTCTGAGAGGAAGCAGTGGAAACTAGGATTGGTGGTGCAGAGTCCACTCATGCCATCCAGGAGAGAGAACATGGTCAGCCAACAACTAACTACTGCTGCCCCCTGCCATAGTACTGGCCGTGCCACCAGATCTGGAAGAGCTGCTCCTTTATTCACACACACACACACACACACACACACACACACACACACACACACACACACACACACACACACACACACTCAGATACACATATACACATGTATACAGACATATTCTATTTCTTTCTCTATGTCATATGAAGAGAACATGAAACTTGTTTTTTTTTTAGAACCCTCACAGACCACTGCTCTTTCTTTGTGTGATTGGCCACTGGCCCCGCTGGGCACTGGTGACATTTTCTTTGTCTAATAAGTATCTGCAGGTATTTTTTGTGTGTGTTGATGTTGTTGTTTTTTTGTTTGTTTGTTGTTGTTGTATTTATTTTTCAATAAAATGAACTTCACTAAGCCTCTCTCTCTCTCTCTCTCTCTCTCTCTCTCTCTTGTGTGCTCGCTCTCTCTCTCTCTCTCTCTCTCTCTCTCTCTCTCCCTCTCTCTCTCTTTGCAAACTTCATGCAGTCCTTGATCTCAAAGAATCTGCAACCAAGTACTAAACATGACAGTGAGTAAACATGACAAACCTCCAGCTGTTTGGTTAATTATTTGTGTCCCGACTCTCGTTCTCTTTCTTCCTCTCTTTGTCTACCTTACATCATTTTTCTTTCAGCTCTGTCTCTGGCTTGGAAACAAGAATAAGGTTTTAGATCTCATGACTGAGTACCTGACTAGAACAATAGCAAGTGACCTGAATCCACTCCTACAGCAGAACCAAGCTCCAGCTCGTCCCTAGGCTCCGCTCTGGCAGACGGGCCGGGCAGACAGCGGGAAACGTCCCGTCCTATATACCCTGCACCGTCCTCATGGGCACAGTGGCAGGGCACATATTTAAACTCTCACATTACGGGCTGAGCCACTGCCACACTATACATCACACTCAGGGATCACTGAATCTGTTATCTGAAGCCTCATTAGTTACTTCCTGTCACCAAAAAAGTCGTCGGGGCCGTCCTACCGTCCTTTCTGTACAGGGTGATTTCCACTTTCCTCTCCTCGGTGCCCAGCAGGGCTTGGGCCATCTGTGCGACATCCAGGCGCTTGGTGTGTGGCCCATACAGGAAGTTACACGAACACGGCCTCTGCATGACCTCTGCCCTCGTGTAGCCACACATGTGGCAGAAGCCATCGTTACAGAAGATGATGGCGCAGTTCTCCACACGTGCGTTGGCGATGATGAACTTCCGACCTGATCCGAGAGAGGGAGAGAGAGAGAGAGAGAGAGAGAGAGAGAGAGAGAGAGAAGAAGAAGAAGAAGAAGAAGAAGAAGAAGAAGATGGAGAGATGAAGAAGAAAGAGTGAATAAAACAAAAGAAAGTCATGAATCTGATTGTGGCTCACTCTGGTGGTTTGCATTCAACAGTAGGTGGACATTAATTAATTACTGGAAATTGCTGGCAGTGTTCACATCGTCATATTTCTTTCCCAACACTGTTAAGAATGAAACTGTGGAGTATGTGGTGCAGTATCTGTAATGTCATGGTGCTGCACGTGGGTGCACTGGGCCAACTGATAGTGATGCTTAAGATCAACTTTAACTCAAGGGTCTCCACATTCATACCACGTGATCACTGTGGGCACTTCAGCTCTTTTTATCCACAGATCTCTTTGGGGGGAACCCAGAGTAATTGAACAAATCTCTGCTCTTGTTGGTGCTTGGCTGTGTGGAATTGCATTATTAGTTCATGCCCAAAACTGCTGACCACAGGTCAAGAGTTGACTGTAGGGTTAGGGTTAGGGCAACAATATACACTGGAACAATAGGATCATAACAACATTAAATAATATCTAACAACATCTAAATAAGACGTTTGACATGAACACAAAAAAGCAGCATCAGATAATGGTGCTTTACAGATCTTGCATCACTTCATGCTGTTATGGCTAATTTGTTCAATTAGTTATGATGGTAATGTAATGGTGGAAAGGAAAGTGAGCAGCTATGTACAAGCTTCACTGCAATTCCTCTATGGTTCACTCAGTGTAAATACCCTCGAATTAATACGGCAAGTCAATGTACTAGAACCAAAACCATCAAAACCTCAAGGTCCTATTGCTTAAGGACAGGACTGTGTACTGGATTACGAACACATCCTGAGGCAGATGGGATCCAGTTGGCCGGAAGCAGAAATGCTTCAGCTGGGCACCATGTTAAACTTCTGGGCTGAGACCTATGTGTCACCATCATCCCTGGCTAACGACAGCCGTGCCTCTCCATTCTGCATAGCCCAGCAGGACATGCCCCCACCCCCACCCCCACCCTCGAGTTCAATCTCCTCAAACGGAGGTCCATATCTAAAGCGTTTATGTGTGTTTGTGCGTGTGGATGGCGGTGATTTGCAGAGCTCTGGCTGCAGGGTGATGAGATGAGGCAGGCCAGAGATGGACAGTGCAGCTGCTCTCTATCTTGCTGGGAAAAAAAACAAGTAAATTACCAGGTACAGCTGGTGACTCAAGCTACTGTGAAGCTCCTGTTTTCCAGTGTGTGTGTGTGGCCAGAAAGTTTAGCCGTTTTTCATTAGATTTTAACGTGAAGCTTGTTTCTCGTCACAACGGAATTTTTTGTTATTGTGCTACTTTCTTAAACTGATGATTTATTGATATAATCTCCTTCTGAGAGTTTGCCCAGAAGGCTTACAGGAAAGGGCAAAGCTTTAAAGCTTCCACATATATCTGTTTCAAAACTACCCCAAAACAGAATTAAAATAATAATGTCTTCCAGTTATCTTACCAACTTTCTTTGTGACAGGAAAAAAAATTTGGACAAAGAATGCAAATAGTCAGGGAAGTTCCATCACATAGCCAATAAGCATAAAAGACAATAACAAATAAATAAATAATGATTAAAAATCTCTGTTAGAACTAAGTATTCTAAGTATTTTATATAAAATAACCAACATTCAAAAACAAACTGTTGGCAAACAGTGATCACCTAAAATGTACAAAACCAGGTTGCTGGAACCATCTTGAACCAGGGATGGACCAGAGCCATGGGGGAGAAGAGGAACAGCCTTTCTGGAGTGATCAAGTCCTAAAAGTGCATTACCTGCATTCCTGCAGGCTGAGGAGTGATCAGGTGATTAGCTCTGAGACTACAATGAAACAACCAAACCAAAGCTTTAGGGCTGAGGTTAGATTGTTTATTTATTTCTGCCCACTGTTTTCACAGTTTAGTCATGTAGCAATATGTGTGTGCTATGTATGTGAATGGAGGCGGCAAGGGTGATTCGGAAAACGTGGAGTGTTTGGGTAAAGTGCTGATGGACAAGATACGTGTAACAGTATCAATAACATGGATAAGATACGTGTAACAGTATCAATAACATGGATAAGTTACGTGTAACAGTATAAATAACATGGATAAGATACATGTAACCGTATCATTAACATGGATAAGATATGTGTAACAGTATCAATAACATGGATAAGATACGTGTAACAGCATTAATAACATGGATAAGATATGTGTAACAGCATTAATAACATGGATAAGATACCTGTAACAGCATTAATAACATGGATAAGATATCCATATCTGATTTTGCATGAAGATAGCATCATCTTAAAGATGGTTATCATTTAACCATGGTTAAAGATTTCTTATCATTTTTCGCATATGCTGTACCTGATCATGTATACATTTTTTTTCTCATTTCTCAGGGACAAGTGGCTCTCAGAAAGCAATTCCTCTCAAAGTGCATTAGAACACAGTGTGCTGTGATCCTCAATGACAAAACCTCTGCAACTTTTCCCTGTTCATTTTCAAATCATGACACATTTGTAACTTCCAGTCCATATTTGGGAGTCAGTGATGAATCTTTTTAAAGAGCTAAATCATGCCCCGGAACGTGGCCCTGATCTGCACGTTCTGCTAAAACTCCTCTCTGTAATTGTCTTTTGTTGCTGTTTATCAGCCGGAGTGCCTGTCGCGATGCCTCCGACGAGAAGAAAGGAGCGCCTATGGATCTGCAGTGATATTGACAAAGTGGAGTCCTGTTTAAATGACGCAGTGACTAATTGGGACAGAAGGAAAAAGAAAAACAGAACGCGTGAGAAAAGTAGCGCATGGGAATAAACAACAGGGCAGCTGAGATGTTTATCTCATTAAGCACTTGATGCTTGATTTCAACCTCAGAGCATCAGAGGTCTGTAGAAAGCTCTGTTTCAAATATATTGATTATCATTGATCTAGTGTGCCCCTCCTTGCAAGGAAAACATCACAAAACAGCCTGTGAATTGCTCTTGAAATGGTAATGACAAGTCTGGAGCCAACAGTGGGTAACAGAAATGACAAGAATATAGGAAGACAGACATGGACTTTCTCAGCTCTTTGAAGTGGAGAATTACTTTGGTTTTAAAGAGGTGTTATTCTCTGTCTGGTAGTTTCTTTTCTCAGGCAGTGTGCATGTGTGTGTGTGTGTGTGTGTGTGTGTGTGTGTGTGTGTGTGTGGTATAAGTGCCAGACCCCCGTGTCTGTTCTTCTCATCAGCAGTCTCTGACACACCTGCCCTGCCACCCTCCTTTACAATAACAGTGGAACAACAGCAGCATGGCGAGTCAGAGAGGCTCCTGCTGTACCAGCTGTTCTCTACTGAGAACAAAGGCCAAGCAGACACAACACAACACCAAAATACACCAGCTTTGTCTGTCTCTTTCACTCGCTCCATCACACACACACTCACGCACGCACACACACACACACGCACACACACACACACACACACACACACACACGCACATGCACACTGTCTGAGAAGAGAAACTACCAAACAGAGAATATCGCCTCTTCAAAACCAAAGTAATTCTTTTCACAGAGCAAAGTCATTCTTCAGTCATAAACACATTTGTAATCAACAACACCAAAAAGAGGTTCGGTAAATTCCACAGACACATGTTGTGTTCCATAAAGGAAGGAAAAAGAGCCTTTCAGAGGGAACCGTTACCCTGCACGTTAATGGCTAATAGATTAGACTATCAGAAGCTTTCTGAGTCTATCTATCATGTGAAATACATAAATGAAAGCCCCAGGTTCTTATCTCCTTCCTCAGTGTGTGCACAGTCCAATCAATCTGCGCAAGAGGCGAACAGCAGTTCCTCATCTGTCTTTGCTCCTTTCCCCGCGGCCAAGAAGACAGACGGGGAGTGCTCAGATGGGGCAAGAGAGTAGCAGGGGCTGGGAGTGTGTGGAGAGTAGTGTGTGGTTCATGCATCATTATAGAGGCTGGGAGTTTGTGGAGAGTAGTGTGTGGTTCCTGCATCATTATAGAGGCTGGGAGTTTGTGGAGAGTAGTGTGTGGTTCATGCATCATTATAGAGGCTGGGAGTTTGTAGAGAGTAGTGTGTGGTTCCTGCATCATTATAGAGGCTTGGAGTGTGTGGAGAGTAGTGTGTGGTTCCTGCATCATTATAGAGGCTGGGAGTTTGTGGAGAGTAGTGTGTGGTTCCTGCATCATTATAGAGGTTGGGAGTTTGTAGAGAGTAGTGTGTGGTTCCTGCATCATTATAGAGGCTGGGAGTTTGTGGAGAGTAGTGTGTGGTTCCTGCATCATTA
>JAOXYF010000008.1:14257828-14271589 GCA_028565775.1 Sternarchorhynchus goeldii
TAGAGGCTGGGAGTGTGTGGAGAGTAGTGTGTGGTTCCCACATCATTACAGTGCCCGGTGCAGTCGTACTGCTAGGGGGCCTTAGGGCTATGAGGCTCATAAACCCACCTTATAGTGCGGTGCCCCAGTTATGGGAGGAGGGGTGATAAGGTCAGGAAAACCCCTCCCAAGGGGCTGGCACTGCCCACAGAGCAGCTTCAAAGGTGTTATATTGATCAGAAAAGCAAGCACCAGAGCTTTTACTGGGGTGTGGGATGAACATCAGCACTGTAGTTTAAGCACTTTGCCCAGTTTGGTACGTAACATGCAATTGCATACCTGATAGTTTATATGCTCTCCTGCCTTATAACTCTAAGGTTAAAACCACTGATATAGGTGACGATGTCTTTGGAACTGTGGTGAACTGTTAAAAGAACCATAAAAGGTTCTTTTCCGCACAAGTTTGGCCTTTTACATTTTGTGTGCGTGTGTGTGTGTGTGTGTGTGTGTGTGTGTGTGTGTGTATGTGTGTGTGTGTGTGTGTGTCTAAGGCCTTTAAACGGAACTGTTTTTCTACAGTAAACTGTGGGAAACAAGTAAATAAAAGGATGCAGCAGGGGGCACTGCTTCGTCAGGGCCACCGCCGCCGAAAAGCCGTTAACGAGGCACCGTTGAAAGACGGAAGAAAAAAAGGCCGAAGAAAGAAACAAAGAACTAAAGCACGGAAATGTTTGACCTGGGTTGGCCCATGTGTGTATAAGGATTCTGGGAATGTTGAGGCTAATACTTTGTGTGTGTGTGTGTGTGTGTGTGTCAGGTGAGCAGGCCACAGCAAATCCCTAGCTCCCTACTGAAATCATGAGCAGGGCCAACAGCAGAATGCAAGGGTTTGATGTGTGCTGATACACGTTAATATATTCCCCCCCGGGCACCTGGGCTCCGTTAGATGTGTCAGTGACATTTTAGCCTCAGTGCTTTTAGCAAAGGGCCGTAATGGCCTTTGAAATGTGGCAGGACAAAGGCCATAAGAGAGGGGGTGAGCCCTGAGCAAATGACAGTCACTAAGCTTATCTCTAGGGAGCCATGTTGCAAAGGTGAGAGTTTAAGATAGAATACACAGCTATGGGGAGTCCAGTCACAGACGCACTGCTGCCTCTGACCTGTCCTTCATGTTATGACTCCCTCAGGTATGAGTCCGTGGCAGATCGCCTGCACTGACCCTGGCTCAGTAGGTCTAGCTGCCTAACTGAAGGCCACAGGGCTAGGCCCCAAACACTGGGCTTTCATATGCAAATCACCGCATATTGGAGAAGGTGGTGGATGTGGTGCTGTGGAAATTGTCACATGAATTTATTTTGGCGCAGGAATTTATTTTCTTATGCGTGCTTTGCATGGTAAATTGTGTTAAGGTTTGAGTATCTGAGTGATCACACGGATTACTGTAGGCCCTGCCATCAGAAGAGACGTTCCAGCAGTTCAAAATCTGTCCCAAATCAACCTCAAACTCCGAGAAAAACTTCAGAGAAACCATCTGAGGAAAAACGTATGGAACCGTTTGTCTACGTTCACCACTGAGTCAAATGTAATTACTACAACAATGAGGTAGAAACTGCTGAAAACACCCTTGTCTTTTATATGTCTGGCTACAGCTGTTTGGAGTACATAGTTAGAAATGCTAAATGGGTTTAGAAGCTGACAGACAGTAAGAGTTGGAGGCAGTACATTAAGGCTTTAAAGGGGGGATCGTCAGTGGGCTGGTAGCTTAACATAAGAGAGAGCATACTTGTGCATGAGAGAGAGAGAGAGAGAGAGAGAGAGAGAGAGAGAGAAGGAGATAGAGAGATAGAGAGAGAGAGAAGGAGAATAGAGTGAAAGAGAGGGAGAGAGAGTGAGAAAGCTAAAAATGATCCAGAGAGTAGACTAGAGGGGGTAACAAAGAGTGACAAAGAGAGGTGTGTGTGTGTTGGCAAAGAGAGGTGTGTGTGTGTGCGTTGGCAAGACAGAGAGAGAGAGACCTTCAGCAAGACTGTAACAAGACACTCAAAGCTCCATAATTAACCTAAGCATCTGCCGGAACTGTTACCTTCCTTTCAGCTTTATTTAACTCCATGACACCAGGAGTTGGTTCAGGTCTGATTTCCACAAAAAAATAAATAAATAAAAACTGCATGTGCGGCATCACCAAACAAGATCTGGAAGACCTAAAAATAGATGTTTCAAAGCACCATAAATCATCTCCTAATCCTAATCCTAACTCCCATTCCAGTGTGCTGCTACAAACCGGGCTCTTTGTTCTGATATCTACTTAGTACTTAATGTCACCTAAACTCATTACTGATAATATATTGTTTAATTTATAAAGTATGTTACATCAGGGAGAAGGGGACAGCAACATGCTCAAAACTGTGACTCATCGAGCATTAGAACGGAGGCGGGTGAACGAGTCACCGTCTTTTATCCACGAGAGCGGCGGAGTCTTTGTCTTCAGCCATATCAAAACAGCAGCGAGTTTAGCACAGAGGAAAGTGTGAACAAAGGTAAAGATGCAGGAGGCAAATCCCCTGAGCACAGCTGAAGGTGTGGAGAGGTAGGGAACATGGGACAGGCCCAGGAAGGTGCTGCCTAATCCCTTCATTACAGCTATTCATGGGGGGGACCGTCCTGGAGAGGGCGGCTAAAATATAACGTAAAACTGTCCGAAATACACGCGTCCAAGTCATTGTCATTGACAACGTACTTGTACAAGGACTTGACATGGATGCAACCCTGCACATACAAAACATGCTAGAAATAAAAATAAACAGAAAATGTGTGGAAAATAGACGTGACATGAGTTTAAAAAAAGAGACAGAAAATGTGATGTCACACACAGACACACATGCCTGGAAGCATCCACAAAAAGGTCAGGAAACTGATATTGTGTTTGCATGCATGTGTGTGCGCGCGTGTGTGTGTGTGTGTGTATAACGTAGACAGAACTGAACCATGACTTCTCAGTATCATTGAAGTGAAGGAGGCTGATGGAGAAGCATTACTTTTTATAGGCATCTATAAATACCACACCTTTAATGTGAGTGAGGTGCAGCATGGAGAGGCCGCAGGCTGGGACGCCCTCCCCCCTGCCTCTGTCCATCTATCCCCACCCCTCACCTCCTGCCCTGGGCAGGGTTCAAAGTCAGGCCCCAGAGCAGGTAGAAAGAAGGAAGAGAAGGCAAAATGGAAATTCTCCAACACAATAAGGCTTACAGAGTACAGAGACGAGGAAGAGATGGAGGGTGGAAAGTGAAACAGCTAATGTGTGTGTGTGTGTGTGTGTGTGTGTGTGTGTATGCGTGTGTGAGAAAGAGAAAGAGAGAGAGAGAGAGAGAGAGAAATGGTTAAGTCAGCGCCGAAGGTGGCCCCACCCGCCAGGGGACGGGGTGCTCAGTTTGTGCCCTGAATAGTTGCCACGGTGATGGTTATGTTTGTGCACATGCTGCAGTGTTTAATATCCTCCCCTGGTCCTGCTGCTCTGCACACATCTAATTGGAGTCAGGTGACTCCTGCCAGGGCTCTGAGGAGCAAGCTTCACTGGGATGACCATATGCACCCAAACACAGGTCACATCGAACTGTACAAAACATGGAATTGAGCAAAACAACTGAAAAGCACCAGTTACATACAGCACCAGTTACATATATCACCAGTTACATACAGCACCAGTTACATACAGCACCAGTTACATATATCACCAGTTACATACAGCACCAGTTACATACAGCACCAGTTACATATATCACCAGTTACATACAGCACCAGTTACATATATCACCAGTTTCATACAGCACCAGTTACATATATCAACAGTTTAAACAGCACCAAGTGTCGTGGGGTATGCAGTGATAATATGTGTAAGGAGCTTTTTTGTTGAGGGGGAGATTCCAGTGTAGAATCAAAGTCAACAATAATAGGTGTGGAATACAAGGTCACTTTGACTTGTGTTGGACTGCAGGTGTAGTAAAGGATGACTAAAGACTGAACAATATACTGGTCCATGGTGTCCCAGTATTATTACCTCAACAGAATCGAATGCTGTGCAAAAACATTCACTTTCAACAAGTAAAACTGACACTTGAAGGGTCCTCAGATATTAAACTGCATTCAAAAACATTTCCTTACTGAAAACAGATAAGTTTTAAAGAAAAGTGTGAATCTTGAGCAGGTAAAGGTCAGAGAGTAAAACAATAAGTATAGATACAGTCACAGACCAAGAAATGGTCCAAACTAGATGTATTGCAGTGCTAAAAACATGTGCATAAAACAAACTAATGATCAAATTACCAAAACTAGATTTATTGCAGTGATAAACGCTCCCACAAAAAGCAAACTCTCAGTGAGGGGAAGAGTATTCATTATCAATGCATTAATAATGCTTCATTAAATATTTAATGTGCAATATAAGGCATGTCATAATATCAGGATGGTTCCTTAACGTCTGGCAAAGATATAAAAAGATATCTATCAATATTTGGCAACTTTGTTAGGATGGCTAGAATATCACAGGTGAATAACAGAGTAACTAATGTCTTCCCAATACATTTTGTGTGCTAAAATATATATACACATATCAATAACAGTCATAGTGCTGTGGCTTAGTGTCTAAATGCAGGTACACACCTGTCTTCCCACTAGCTATATATAATGGAACAATATAGACTGGTAACATACCTACTTTTACAATTGTTTGTTGTAAAACTACTCATTTACCGGAGTGCAAAATGAGGCGTTAGGTATTTTCTTTGGACACAGCAAATCAATGCATAGAGATGTTTGCCCTTGACAAGCTATAGCTCAAAATCAAAATTATCCACATTACTTCAAAGGACACCAGCCTGAGACTAACCCTAAGTTCCCCTTAGGGTTAGACTTTTTAGATGATTTACTGTTGAACCATATTCTCTACAAACATGACAGGCATAAAAAATAAAAGTCACAGCATGGAGCTCCATCTCCATCAGCATGAACAACTGTATATTTAAGCAAATCGTTCTCCACAAATCACTGCCGATACTTTCAAGAGGGTAAAGAGGGCAATTTTTCACTGGTCAGATACAGCACATAGTCTCTGTGATATATTAATTTGTTGCAGTCCAACCTATTACAAAAAGCTACTGATGAAACTAGGAAAGAGAATTTTAACATTCCTTGTTTCATTATTAAACTACAGGCAATTTTCTCCAATATTCTGTATAGCTTCCATTATAAAGCAAACGTTTGACTAAAATCTCTGCTCAGTGCAAATGGACAAATATGCCACAGAGCTGAAATGGAGGTGAAATTTTAGCCCTGTCAGCCAAGTATTTTTGGATATTATTTGCATGACTGTACTGATGAATACCAATCGGCTTCCACATCACTGCATCCACCGTGGAGCACTGTCTTCACGGACAACCAGCAGGCTGGAAATGCGACTAGGCAGCATAGGAGAGTCTAGGACAGGTACTGGATGAAACATCCGTTATAAAATCACCTGAAGAGACGAACCTGGCAAGGGTAGCTAAAATGGAAGAGAACTTTTGGACACACTAATACAGCATAACACACACTCAAATAACCTCTACACGTTATGCTCATACACTACCTTCACTGGTTTCTTTGAAAGGTATTTCAAGAACATGCAGACACAAACCTGCTATCCCTAAAAAAGAGAGGCAGCTTGTTGGTCTGAAATTAGGGTAGAGTGACATTCACATGAAATCCTGATACACCACTCAAGCCATAGACCACTAAAGTACTGACTCTCACACCACCCACATGCCACTAAAGTACTGAATATCATACTCAACAGCCATATACCACTAAAGTACTGAATATCACACAACACTCATACAGCACCAAAGTACTGACTCTCACATACACCACCCATATGCCACTAAAGTACTGACTCTCACATACACCACCCATACACCACTAAAGTACTGACTGCCACACACAACACCCATACATCACTAAAGTACTGAGTGTCACACAAAACACCCATACCCAACTAAAATAGTCACTCACAACGCCCATACACCACTAACACATAATGTTGATACACCATTGTCGATGCACAACAGTGAAGCAACTGAGTATTTAAAAATAAATAAGCTTGTCAATAATCCTTGGGCTGACTCAAGTCCTCTTCACAATATTTCTTAGTCGCAATATTCCAGTTGCAAGAGGGGATAATTGTGCATTATTTCCTTAGCTGAGCATCAGTAACGTTGAAGAAAAGCAATCAGGCATCCCCAAGGCCAGAGCTGAAAGTGTACGAAGCTTGGTTAATGTTTGCAACCTCTGAATTGTCTGTGTTGTCTCAGTTTAATGTCCTAAAGAAGGTACTAGCGAGTCCACAGCACAGAGAACTGCTCCTTATGGAATGGTTTTAACACATCACTGTCATATTGAACTGAAAGTTACATTAAATGGCCTTCATTAAAAAAAAAAAAAAGAATGAATACAATTTAAAAAATCAAACAGACAAAAAACCAAAGTCGAAGCAAAACAAACCCAAACCATCAAATGTGCTTTCCAGTGAGGATGAGGGACATATATGACATAATTGACTTGCACCAGTGGTTCCTGTGTACTGGGAAAGCACAACTCTGTGACGTCAGTGGGAGCCTCAGTTAGACCAGGATTTGTGGAAAGTCTGGGTTTCCTGCAAAAACTCTTGTGTTACTCCATGGACTACAGTTCTGTACCTGGACCCAAGTCCAACCCATGTGACCTCTGCAGTGATAATGGTCTCAACACGTATCGCTTCTGATTTCTGGTCACAGGTATTGCATCTGTGATATCAGATGCCTTCATCATTACTGAAGACGGCCCTGCATTACTGTTTGCTTATCTGCTAGATTGCAGGGTATTTTTCTATATTACTGAGCACTACAGAGATGTTTTATTTTAAGTTCATGTTTGTATTATCCCACTGTTTAAAAAAAGTCCCTGGCAGTAAAGAAGCAGGCAGGACCTGATGCTTTCAATGAGCTTTAGCACACTGTTCTATAAATGATCATAGACTGAAATCATTTGGATTCCCGCTGTGTTTCAAAACATTCTCATTTCTAATTTCCAACTTGGGTGAGCATCCCGGCCACACACCGTTACATATTCAAAAACATAATCATCTGTTTCCATCTTTCTGAGGACACAACCAGCACATCCATTTTCATAAAATCAAGGGTTGCATTCATGTCGGTGCAATAGCATATATTAAAAACTCTTTTTTATTATTTAATATTGACGAAGGGAAACATACATTTTAATGCTTGTCATCCGAAAAGCACAAGTACAGTCTGCGAGCCGCCATTGATAACATTCACGCATCATTTCAGTTCATATCTCCGCTTGACCTGTGCCCTGTGAAGACTCATCCTCGTCTTTCTGTAATTATGGAACTTCACCGTGGGACAGCACTTCAGCAAAGAGGCGTTCGTGTAGCCTATGTTTAAATCATTTTGGCACACTAAAGATTAACAATGGTACATGATGTTCTAAGACATGCAGCAAGACTAACATGAATAACATGAATTAAATATAATATCATGCCATTCATAGATTTACCCACAATAGAACATGCCTTCCTAATTGCTGGCTTAATTATGGGTTGTTCCGCGTGAAGGTCTCAGCATCGTCTTGAATTATTAAGAGACACGTGTTACTCTCTTTTCATATCACGTGAGATCCTTGAAATATTTTTCATTATGTACATTTGTGTGTCATTATAAACATAAATGATGTCCTATTGCCATTTTTTCTATTGATTTTGCTGTTTGTAATATTGTTGTTGTTGTTGTTGTCGCTGCTGTCAAGCATTACATATATGGGGAAAACACTAGTTATTTAAAAAAAAAATACCCTAAACTTACTTTGACTTTCGAATTTCCTGATGATTGTATCAAGGAAAGTGTTCTGGGGCGCCACGTGCCCCCGTCGAACCGGCATCCTTGCTGAAGTCCGCCGGAATTTCTCGACTTTCTGTAGTCAAAGCTGACCTTTACGCGCAAAGCTGCCAGACCACGATCACTGCGCCCTCGGCATGACGGGCACTACACAGTAATCCACAAGCGCTCCACTGTCTTGAGAACTTCATCAGCGACTGACGGGTGAGCCTTCCAAAGAAAAAGGAGCGCTTTAAACAGGAGACGCCACTTATCCAAACTGCCGTTTCTAGTTCCCAGTGTACTTTGTGCGAGCGTGGGTTTTGTTTACGTCCGAATGTACTGTCAAGAATTATATCCTTTCTCCTCCCGTTAAACAGTTAAGTGACGCGAGCGCGGTTACTTCATGACATTTAGCAGGAACAACTCTCTGAGGGAATATTCAAACGGACGGAGGTACCCTAATTTTGCCATTATTACGTCTTCTGCTTTTCCTTTGTGCCTTGACCCTCTTCTTTTGATTTTCATTCGGCAGTTATGTGCGGCGCCTCAACACCAGTGTGTACATTCGTTGTGTCAGCGGTCGTTCTCGAGCAGGCTAGTGTCTCTGTCCAGAGGTCTCCGCGCTCTGCACAAATGATAGCTCACCGGTGGCAGCGACTACACCTCCTTAACCCTTTCTGCAACGATGGTGTCGCCCTGCTGTAGTAAAAAACAATGAGGACAAAAAACGCGACGTCAGCATTTAGAATGTCATCTTTCATTTTCAATTAATATCCTACAATTAAAATTACAAGAACAAACATACTATAGACTGTTAACTGCTTGTTTTAGGTTAGTCAAAGAGGAGAATGAAAGAAAAACAAAGAAACATGCACACAGGAATAGAAATAAACGGCACAGCAGATTAAAAAAAACAACAACATCGATTTGATTTGTTAAAAGCAATTATGACGGGGCGTGTTCCATTTGCATTCGCAGGTGTATAATAGACGAAACCTTAATGCCACGCCCTGATAATGTTATTGATAAATAGAATTTAGTGTCGCGCTACACAACAGTAGACTAAGCTAATTCAAAAGTCAGAACGAGTGGTCTTGACAGGTTATAGCCTAAGGAGTTCATGCACAAAAAGATGGTTTGCATGCACGTTACCTCACCTTGCAGTTGCAATAGTGTGCTTTTGCTGACTTGAAACTCGCTTTGTTTAATTCAGGGACGGGGCTAGGGTTTTCACCTCCTGTAGTGTTGCGTGGGAGCGCTCCAGACTGTACAAGATACGTCACCGTCTATGCAAGACTCGTGGATGTGGGGTTTCCCTACCGTCACTCGGAGACAGACAAAAGGCACCGCTTATGGTCTGATATCGCTGCAAACCCGACAACCGACACTGTAAACACAAATGTTTTAACTGGGAAAACTGATTATAGTTTCCCAGTCCTAAACTGACTCCTCGTTATTGACTGAACAAGAATGTTTTTATTTTATTTTATTATTATTATTTGGAGGGGTAAATATACGTCCTCGGTAAAAGAAACGAGGTTTTAGATCTCTCCACAAGGGGGCGCGCTGGATATTTTCCCTCTTAACTCCCATATTTAGTCAGGAGCGCTCTGTTAAAGACACTCGGCTGTCTTTGAAGCATTCTACGAGTGAGATCTTCCAGCCTGCCGCTTTTACATGTCAGCGCCCTCCTCTACCATCCCTCAGTCTTTCCTCACCATCACCACCACCCCCCACTCTGCAGTACACGCAGTATGCATGCAAGCACTGTTCATGAGCAGGACTGTAATGTACTGAGCACAAGTGTGGATTATGTGCTGAGGGGACACATCACATTCTTAATAAAAAAAAAGAAATGTGTTAAAGGAATTATTTATTCAGCAGAACAGAAATATCTTTGGTCAAAATGCACAGTGTAGAGCTTGAGGTCTGACTAGTATAGCTAATTTTCTAATTAATTGTGACAAGATGTACAAAACAAAGTAATTAAGTTAAAAAAAATAAAAAGGACTAAGATGCATTAACTTAAAAAAACATAATTTATACGCTGTACAGAATATAGATGTCTGAGAGCTTCAGAAAGTACTCTATAAAAAGAATTCAGTCATATAATGACTACAAGCTAAATAAAAGTATAATGAAGATGTCATAAGAGATGCTGTTTCCCAAAGTCGTCCATCCCTCTGTAAGCATTAAGTCTAGCGTTTGGACAGATCTCCTCCTGTGAGAAGAAGAACAGAGAGAATTAAATCAACAGCCATCAGACATTAGAGCAACAGTGAGGGTGAGTATCACCCGCTGTTTGTGCCTGTTAGCTGTACTATTACTCCACTGATGCAATACGAATAGAGAAGGACAAAAGATGAAAAACGACGACTTGAATGTGCAGTGATACTGAACACACAGGAGCACAAAGCATTTCTGCTACACTGTACATTATGTACCACGGCCTCATTCATTTCAAATCATGTTGTGAAAGACAGCATATTTAAAAACAAACAGATAAAAAAAACATGATTCTGTAACACCATATGATGACAAATGCTCCCTGCTAAGCGACAGACCCGGCGATTCGATTAGCTAAATGTAATCAGCAGCACTGACGAATGGCCTAATGTGTAATTGTTGGAAGGGGAGACCCTGATGCAATTATGCGTGTTTGAAATGCAAACATGTGCCTTAGTGAGGGTAGTACAGTTTAATCGAAATGCCGAGACGGTAAATGGAGAGAATGTTCTCCCGTGATGGGGAGAGGGGTTGTTGTCACGACAACGGGCCGTGAATATCCTGGATACAGTAGCTCTGCAGCCTCGGTGTAATAGGGAGGCTAACTGCCGGCTGATCATAAATCTGAAGTGGAGTCAGTTGTGCTGGTTTTTGTCAGTTGCGATTAAGATGAAAGCTGGAAGAGTGTAAATTAGGTGACTTGTAGGAATAAGTGGTCAAATTCTTTCTGAATCTTATAAAGTCACTGAGCTCTCATCTATTTTCATAGTGTTTTACTCTCCATTTTTTTTCTCAGGATAAAGATTTTAGAGTACAGCCACATATGATAAATAGAGCCATTCCATTAATAGTTCTGTCATTTGTCCCTCAAGCCTCTGAAGGTAAAAAGGAGGACATTTTCACTCCTGTTAGCTTCTGAACTGTTGTGTGTGGGGAGAAGTCAGGGCTGGGGATCAGCAAGCAAGGGCACACGGTGGTCTCCCACTTACCCTGGCAGCTGGTACACTCGCAGGAGTGGATGACGGGCAACACAACGGGCTCACTCTCTCCGCTGGCACACCGCAGGCTCAGGAAGCGCACGGGACTCTGGGGGTCCAGTCTGTAACTGCAGCAGTCACACACAGCCTGGAGGTAGGGCTCCTGCCACAAAGAGAAGGAGAGGGAGAGGGTAGGAAGAAGGGCAGAGGAGCGAAGGAGGAACATAGCGGAGACCGAGGAGAACGTGGGTAATTGTAGCAGGGTGAGGAGGGGAGAAAGCAGTATGGAGAAAGACAAATGAGAGAAGTGCAGCATGGGGAGTGAAAAGAGAGAGCGACAGGAGAGACAGACATGAGAGAGACAGACAGGAGAGAGAGACACGAGGGAGAGGTGAAAAATACAGTTTGACAGAGTGATGGGTGCAAACATGCAGGGGAACGGAAGAAAGAAATAGAAAAGCAGATGGAGAATTATCACCAATCCAAATGATATTCTCTCCAGGCTACATCTACTTCCCTTCCCTGCTTGAGAACTTTGGTGTAATTTAGGGCAGGGAGAAGCAAATGTACGAGTTCAGCTTCACTGGGGCTTGAACTGAGGATTCTGGGAGGAATATGAATGGAAATAAAATAAGGAAGAAGAGAAAGGTGTGATTTCAGTGTTAAAACTATCCAACTGCAAGTCCTCTGCTTCTCGTCTCCATGGTAACTTGAGAGACTTTCTGAGCTGAAGCATATTTTTAACAGTTGCAGCAAACAGATTACAAAGATAGAATTCTCCAAATGAGATGGGCGGATCAAAGAACCATCAGGGTGACATTTTATTTGGCAGACAGTTAAATGTTAGATCATGATGAGTTCATTTTGATAAAACATCTGTGTTGAATTTTGATTCCCACACAAGCGGATTCTGTTTACACAGCAGTAATGAGATAACTGATCTCAAATCAGGGGGTCTACTGTCTTTCATGGTTTCTATCACTGTGTGGTAAAAAAAAACACACACACAAACTGACCTAGAAACAGCACTCTTAATATATCTCTAGATCATAGCCTTCACAGCAGCTGCCTTTCACATGAGACTCTTAGACCTTAGACATGATTTGGTCATTTTGTATTCATTTAAACATATTACAAATATTATTGCTTAATAAAACTCATATAATGACTCATTAGGGTCTGGATTCACAACAGACACAGATTATTTAATTATGTTATAGTAATTACCAGAGTTTTATTTACTAGCCTGCTAGATAAGCACATACAATTAGCAGGTTCGTACAGATCCTATGATGTAAAGCACATTTTGGCAAGTAAACCATACCTCCAGAATGACATCTGTTCCAGACAAACAGCGCCCCCTGCAGAAGCTGACCTCCACGTTGTCCAGGCGACAGTCGCCCTTGGTGATGTTCCTGACCTCAGTGTGGCGGTGACAGTGGGCGAGCGGTTCCCCTGCAGGACGAGGAGACACAGTAGTGCAGGAGGAGAGGAGGGACAAGGCCAGCTGAGGGAGTGTGGCTGAAGAAAAGGCTTTTGTGCTCGACTTAATGGAAGAGAAAGAATTAGCAAATCAGGCTCACAGAGAACTCGCTGACTTTGAAAAGCCCTCGACCTTGATTAGAATGCATGAATTGCATTGCTGAACTTAAAAGCCTTTAGCTGAACTTATTCTGAAGTGATTCAATGGTAAAGGACAATATGACTCCTGCTAGAAGAGTGGAGACAACTTCTTTATTTGTCATGTTTATTTTATTTATGGACAGAACTGCATTAGCTAGTTTTCTAAAAAGCTAATAAAGTCCACTGAGGATGTGCTGAAGAGAAAAATTTCCAGATTCCTTTAGCAAAAAATATTGGGTTTCCAGCACTTACAACTTTTCTGTTGACTCTTCCAGTTTGTTCCAGTGGTTCGTTTTAGTTTATTTTAAAAGAATAGCAGGCCAGGAATGACCAACCGTGCTACTCATCCCAGAGCTGATACTCTGCAACAAACTACATTTTCAGGAATCGCTGACAAAGTTCCCCGATCCCAGGGAGGGCAGGGAGGAGCACTAATAATGTGGCATGTGTAAGGTGATGTAAGATTTTGACTATCGTCTCCTCATCCATACCTGTGTACTCTTTCCGGCAGACAGGGCAACACTGTGCAGCCTCCATTACCTTGACTTCGCCCTGGGCAGAGCAGAGGGAAGAGCACAGGATCACAGTCAGCAATGAGCAACTCAGAATAGCACGTTGATTCACCACCCCAGAGAGGGCCACTGACAGCAGGAAGAGCTGTCGGCCAGCGCTGCCTGTCACACTACAATTCCCATGGTAGCCTTCAGCGAGCCCTGTCCTGGGGGCGGTATGGGGGATGGAGGCTAAAGGCTAAAGGTTTGCCAGACAGGGAAAGTCCAAAAGAAATCAGAGCAAAGAGAAGGCAGGGTTCTCTATCAGAAAAGCAAGTAGCACTGTGTTCACTGTGAAATATGGAAATGTCAAAGGCCTGTGATGCCCTTTGGAAATCTCACTGAAGTACTGTGCTCATCTCTCTTTACTGAACATTTTCTCTTGGGTCGCAGTTGTAGCAACTGTGTCATGGAGCCCCAAGCTAAGCAGGTCTGCTCCCTCTCCAAGTGGGTCGGGGGGGGGTGGGAGGGGGGGGGGTCAGGTTTTTAAGCATCCCT
>JAOXYF010000008.1:14276777-14314356 GCA_028565775.1 Sternarchorhynchus goeldii
TGTGTGTGTGTGTGTGTGTGTGTGTTTGTGTGTGTGTGTGTGTGTGTGTGTGTGTGTGTGTGTGTGTGTGTGTGTGCGCGTTTAAGCTCATGAATATGGCTTTCCTCACCAGGCAGGCAGCTGTTGGTATTGCAGGCAGTGTGCTGCTCCACAAGAGATGGGCAGGCCAGTCCTCCAGGTTCAGGCTCCTGTAGAACACTCTTACTGCGCATGGACAGTCCTCCACCACAGGAGGCGCTGCACTCACTCCAGGTGGACCACTCACTCACTATACATCCAGCTATCAGAAGACACATGGGCTGAATCAGAACAGAACTGGGACTGGTTAGTGTATAGCTACCTAATGGGTGACATCTCTTACTACAAGCAAAAGAAGGTATGAATGTCTGTGTGTAATGTTACTGTGCTGTGTATATTGATCATAAGTATACCTGGACATGGTGGCATAGTGCAGGCCTGGTTCTGAATGGTATCTGCACATGGTGGACCTCCAGGTGTATCTGTGCAGGGTCTTGTGCGTGTCCTCTGTCCTGTCTCACAGGACACCGAGCACTCGCTCCAGGTCCCCCAGGGGCCGTAAACAGGGCAAGGGCGATCCGTACACACCAGAGATCCGTTCGTACACACACTATAAAGATCATTTACCATTCTGCAGGTTACCGAGAGGGTTCCTGGTTTATTAGCATTTACATATACTACAAGTACATTGTAAAATAAAATATATTGTATCATCCATAAATTGCTGATATAACTCTTGTTTTCCAGGTATGTGTGTGTGTGTGTGTGTGTGTGTGTGTATTCTACCAGGTGTTGCAGCTGACTGTGACGTTTTGGCCAGGTGTAAGCTCAAGAGTGCCATTTTCCATTGGAAGCCCACAGCGACATGCTGACACTCTCACACACTCCCGATCCTGCAATAACCAGCCATCAGGACACCGGCAACCTGCACACACACACGCACACAGCCAGTCACACACACACACACACACACAGTTGAGTGAGGTAACAGAATGATTTAACACTGGCATAGAACATCTCACTTCAGTAAACAGTAACATGATGAAAGATCCATGTGGTCTATAGAGCATGTGGTCTATAGGTTCTGCTCTGGGTGGGTGGGCGTGGTCAGTAGTAATGGGTGTTAGTGTGCAGCGTTGTTATTATGCTGTTAGTGTATGCTGTTAGGTGAGGGCGGTACCTGGGTGACACGCTCCCTGGAGACACTGCACATGCTCCCACAGGTCAGCACAGCTCCGAGGACACTGATTGGCGCAGTAAGCCTCATAGACCCGCCCCCTATCCTCACAGTGCTCACCTGTAAGCAGTCACCAAGGTGAACTGAGTAACTCTGGTATGTGTGTTTGTGAGTGTGTGTGTGTGTGTGTGTGTGCGTGTTATCATCTAATATATTACTCAGATACCTACAGGAAAATATGGGAAATATTTACACAAAATAAAAAAAACACACTGTGCGTGTGTGTGTGTGTATATGTACATATGTGTGTGTACCAGGACACAGGGCAGTGTTGCAGTTCTGTGACTGATGCTGCTCTCGTGTGCAGTGGGGTCCAGGTGTCGGTGCCAAGGCTTTGCGTTCGCGCCAGCGGAAGCCTCCACTACACGGCTCCTGGCACACACTCCACGGCCCCCACACACTCCACTGGCATGGGTCTGCAGAAGAAAGCACATTAACATCACACGCTCAGCACATAGATATATCGTTCAAAGTTCTCGCACAGCTTCAAAGTTTTGAAGCTAAGGCCTTCAGACTGAAACTACCAACACAGCTACTGACCTTAGCTTTGTCTAACACAAATTACTGTTTCCCTTTCTATATATTTAGTAGTACTGTGAAAGCCGTTGACAAAAAGTACCATATATTGCACAGGTGAAGTGTTTGAATGTATCTGATGTGTCAGCAGTAAGAAGTAGCCTAATAGAACACTGAAGCCTCAGTAATTCTACAGGTTACCCACCTTTGCAGACGTCAGGCCGAGGGCAGACCCTCTCCTCCTCCAGGGGTTTGGAGCATTCCCCTTCTCTTATGCCGACGGGCATACCAGAGTCTACATCCAGACACGCCCGGTAGCGTCTCTGCACAGACACCAGAGCTGCAGGGGTCTCATGCCTCCCCGCATTTTCACCCGTGCCTCCAACCGCACCTCCACCCACAGCCCCAGCAATGCCAGGGTGATAGAGCGAGGAAGCTGGAATGCACGGAGAGCACGGAGTCCACTCTGACCATTCACTGAGAGACACTGAGAGAGAAACAGAGACAGAATGAGTGAGACAGAAAGAATGAGTGTGTGTGTGTGTGTGTGTGAGAGAGAGAGAGAGAAATAGAGAGAATGAGTGTGAGAGAGAATAAATGAAAGAATAGAGTGCAAAAAGCACAGTCAGGGATATTAAACAACCTCCTTGTTGTAAATCTTTGTAAATCTGAAATGTGTTACCTTCACATTCTCGAGAATCACACTGCAAAGACCCATCATGGCATAAACTAAAAGACACATAAAACAGAAAATCAGAGGAGTTGTAACCACCCGTTTCTCTTTCTCTCTGTCTCTTCAATCAGTCTGCATTTGTTTATCTTACCAAATGACTCTCTGAACCGAAAGACACACCCACTTTATTATTAAAGCTGATTTAAGGACAAGTATCACTGATCTCACCATGTGCTGCAGCCTTCAGTGACCAGCGCCCCCTGTGGGACGGTGATGGGAACAGGCATGCCCGAGTCCTGCTGGAGGAGATGAACACAGCCACACTGCCCTGGAGGCACACACGTGCCATTCTGCTGCAGAAGACCCTGCAGGATCCAGCCAATCAAAGTGCTTTAATGAAGCTTCATCCAGGCTTTCATCCAGAAGGTCCCTATGCTTCACATTATGAACTGCTAGTTGCAGTTTGGATAATGCATTTGGAAGAATACTGGTGCTCTTGTTTCAGTCTCTTGCCAAGATGCCTTGCTATGTCTGATGGTAAAATTAGCTCAGGGATGTTGACAGACTGACACCAAACTTTATATTCTTGGAAATAAAATGTGAGGTGAGAGAAGGTGTGTCTCACACTACACGAGAGAAAGAAACATTCTGCTTTTACTGCAAGGTCAGTGCTTCAGAGCTCCTGGATTTAAATAGGCTAGGTAAAGTTAGTTGGAGATGTTTCCTTGAATTCTGAGTAGTGGAGGGTCAGGCTGACCTGAGGACAGTAGCAGCCTGGAGTGCACTGTGACTGAACCATGCAGGCATCCACCTGGCCATGCAGAACACATTGCTTCTCACAAGGAGAACCACAGTCTGGCTGGAAGGGCTCCACACAGTCTGACACAGTCATGGACACAGCAGGAAACAGAAGGACAAATACTGAGTAGAAAAATTCAAAATCATATAAAGGTAAACATACCCTATGGTGCACCTTATATAAAGATGCAACCTGTTTTTTTTTAGATACAGTAAAGATGTGGGCACAAATATACCCACACGCACACACTCACGTACAGTACACTCACCCTGGCAGTCTTGAGGTTTGCAGGGACTGCTCTGTCGCTCAAGCTCAGTGCAGTGCTGGCCCCTAGTGGCAGAAGAGAGTGGTGCACGATACCGCAGCTGCCATGGTGACACACAGGAACACTCAGTCCACTCAGTCCACTCGGACATGGGACAGTCTGTGGGTGAAGGATTGGATTGAAAGAAACTTAATTTCTAGGTGAGAGAACACTTAAGATACCAAAAAGATGTTTTGACACTACGTAAAATTGAGATGTGACGTCGGATGATTGTCTTGCTTAAACAGCGTGAACGAACAACCACAAATAAAAAATGTTAATGAACTTGGTGGGAAATGTGCAGTATCACTATAGTGGCTGGAAATCTTAATGAAATATGAAATGAAACTATAGAGACGGAGCATCTCGAAATCTAGAAGGGAAAACCACGCCCTTTCCGTGAATCTCACGCGAATGGGAAATTATCTTGAAAAAGCTTTAACATAAAATGTCAGCACCAGGATAGTTCAGCACCCTTGCGCCAAAAGTTCCAGATACATAGAAAAATAAATCTGATTATTGTCCTTTTTTCTATCCCAAAATCAGTATGAAAAAGCGACTGATGAGTGAGGATGAACCATTTAGACATTCCATTTAGTTATAAGCAATTTATTACCTGTAAACAATAGCAATTAATTTAGTTGCTAGCTAACCTAGAGCGAGCTAATGTAGCTAAAATCTAGATAGCTTAACTAATGTATGAAAAATTTTCTTAAACAAAAAATTAACTTTGTTAATGTCTGCTTCACACACAGACAAGGATACTATCAGGATTCCTTAAAGTATGTTTATAGCTAACAAAACAACTATCACGTCTTGGAATCTCGTAAAACCTTGTGGGTCTGACCGGTGTGGGCGTGGCTTAGATGGATTCAGTCTCTGTAGTTTTGTATGTGAGTTATGTGATTTTACAGGATAACACGAATATTGTTTGTGTTGTACTACAAATAAGCATTTGAGGCACTGTCAGAGCCTCTGTTACAGGGTGCCACACCTGGACAAGGTCTCCTGTAGCACAGCTGAGTGTCCTCTCTGTGTTTCTCTGCCTCTGTTTCAGCAGGACAGGCATGATCATCCTCGTCCTCCTCACACACACACTGCCTGCGTCTAGAGACCACACCCGCACCGCAGCTCCGAGAGCATGCCGACCAGCTGGACCATGGACACACATCATCTGATACCGAGAGACAGGACCAGGCCGTTATTCATCTTCATCAGTGCCAGATATTCATCGTTAAATGCAACATAGCCACTACACCTTTTGATTGATGCGTTTAAAGACTTGCTTGGATTTTTCATGGACATTATTCATTTGTGAGTAAGCATTACTCAACATATGGGACATCAAAAATACTGTAGGTAAGAAATATTGAACACAGTACAGTACAGAACACAATAAACACAGGTGTACCGAGGCAGGGAGCAGCATGGCAGTGCTGGGCCTCTCTCTCTGGTCCAGAGCAGTAGGTGCCGTTGTTACGAGGTGGTGGGTTGATGCAGGCCCTGCTGCGGACTTGACCTCCACGACCACACGACACAGTACAGTCAGACCACATGGACCATGGAGTCCAACCTCCATCCACTGCCAAGAAAAAATTCTTTCTGAGTTCGGAGAGCTCACATACTATCATAAAATGTGCATTTTGGGACTGAGATTGCTTTAAGTGACTGATCTGCAACTCCAAAATGTGTTTTTGGTGGCCATTTCAAGAAAATTTGCTTTTACGGTTCCGGTCAATGCAGTTTGTACTTACCTCGACAGTCAATTTCTTGGCAATACTCTCCCTCAGGGATGCATGTGCTGAATATAAAAACACAAAATAAGAAAAAAACCCAGTTTATATACTGTACTGTGATGTAAGAGATTTGTCTGTATTTTTGTTTATTTACATTATCATCATTTAATCTCATATCCAGATACTTCAATCTTAAAAACACATTCATCTCACCTACCATTGTTTACATTCCCCTTGTAACCATGTGTCTCCAACAGACAGTTCCTCATTGCCACGGAGACACAATGGTGGACAAGGCCCTAGGTCACATGGTTTGTGCTGAACCTCCTCAAAATTACAATCAACATCTGGACTCTCTGGTATCAGTGATCTGTGAAGGACAGCCCCAATGCCAGTTCACAAAGCTGATCCATTTTCATTATCTCTCATTGTTCTCCTCTATCCTTCTCCCATCCCACTCCTGACCCTGTTCTTTCCCAAAGTAAACATCAGAACCTGAATGTCAGGACCATTGTTTTAAATCCACAAATGCAAGAATTTAATAAGAAATTAATCGCATGTGAAAACCCTGCTGAGGTTGTTTCCTAATCCTGTTTCACTCCAGGAACACCTTTTAACCTTTTGCCTTGCTCCCATTTAAACTCACTAATACAGGTGTGCAATGTGAAGGAGAAATTATTCAGTAGGAGAAAAAAAACATTAGAATTGCAGTGCAGGGGAAAGCATGAGAAGAAGAACCTGTCTGCAACTCTAACCTGAAGCGTGTTTTCTGTCCTGACCCACAGGTGGCGCTGCAGGATGCCCAGCTGGACCAGGAGCTCCAGGAGCAGCTGCTCTCCTCTGTGCAGCTGTGGTTTGTGCAGGACAGTACTCCATCTGCACAGGTGCAGTTGTTACAGGCCACCTGGTGCTGGCTACCTGCAGCCCAGCTCTGACCCAGAGCATCCACACAGTCACACTGCCACAGCTTTACACACACCCCATCCTGTTGTAGCTCACCTACACACACATACACACACACACACACATACACACAACAGAAGTTATCATAGCATAAACATCTTTACTGTGTACTTATCTACACCTTGATGTAGTTGATTATAAATAAAAGTGACTAAAGATAAATAGAAACAGAAAATCAGATCCCTCTTGCCCCTTACCCCGAGGGCAGCGACAGCCAGCCTGGCACTCGGTATTGGCCTGGCACTGAATGCCTTGCTGCAGGTCTGAGCAACGCTGAGGACATTCATTGGCACAGGGCACGAATTCCTGACCCAGTGGGCACCCTTGTTCATCTGGCACATAAACACATGGACAGCACAATCATAAACAACACGTTCTAGGTTACATACCAATCGCTATATGAATTTTAATGCACAAACACCGGAACTCATGCCAAATAAAGTGAAAATCCATCTGTTCTACAGCAGGTCCTACAGCATCACTGCGCAACAAGGTTGCCAGCCTATATTAAACATTTAAGTGCATGCTAGGCCTCAACACTTCAGATAGAACACTGAAAGGAGAGCATTTTAGACAGTCATACCACATGGCTTGGTGTTGCAGGGTTTGACCTGGTTCTTCTCTCCGACACACTTGTGTCCCCCGTTCTTGGGGGGAGGGCTGGAACAGGAGCGAGTTCGGATGGAGCGGCCACCCCCACACAGCTTATCACAGCGGGACCAAGAGCTCCAGCGCGACCAGCTCCCATCCACTGAGGAGAGACAGCACTGGAGCCCTCAGGAACAGCTCTACGCTTCTCCTATAAAGATCCTGGAAGCTTTTGTTTGTATTCTGAACATCTCTGTTGATATGCAATCATCTGCAGCACTTATCCAGAGCGAGTTATGTCTGTTTTCTATGTTAAAACTTTATCAAAACAGACGAAAAGCCAAATTATCAATAATAATCTTTTATGTTCTACCACTGTAGCTCAACATTGCAGGAAACAGTCAGTTGTATACCACGGCAGGCACGGATGTTGCAGAAGCGGTTCTCCATGTTGCCTCCGAGGATATCCGGGCACCAGGTACCGTTAACACCCGGGGCAAGAAAGGTCCGGAAGCGCTGCTGCTGGCCGACCCCGCAGGAGCGTGAGCAGGCACCCCACTCTCCCCACTCCACCCATGAGCAGTTCCTGTGGGCACACTCCTCTCCCACACATACCCCACCATCTCCCAGAGAACAGCATTGCTAAGTCACCTTACAGGCATGTGGAGTGAGGAGAGTGGAGAGTAGAGTGAGGAGAGTGGAGAGTGGAGTGAGGAGAGTGGAATGTGGAGTGAGGAGAGTGGAGTGTGGAGAGTGGAGTGTGGAGTGTGGAGAGAGGAAAGTGGAGAGTGGAGTGTGGAGAGTGGAGAGTGGAGTGTGGAGTGTGGAGAGTGGAGAGTGGAGTGTGGAGTGTGGAGAGTGGAGTGTGGAGTGTGGAGAGAGGAAAGTGGAGTGTGGGTTCAAGTGTACCGGGACACTGAGGGAGGTTGCACACTCTCTGTTGCCTGTTCTGTCCTGAGCAGGGCGCACTGACACATTCTCTCGTGCGAGTCTTCAGCGCGGGACGTCCTGCATCAATGCAGCTTTTAGAGCATGTACTCCATGCTGTCCACTGGGAGAAGCCCAAATCTTCATCTGCAGTGAGACAGAGAGAGAGAAAAAGAAAGAGAGAGAGACAGACAGAGAGAGAGACAGAGAGAGAGAGCACATAAAGATCTTAGCGACACACTAAGGGACTGACATGAACTAAGAACGAGTTGGCTGAATTATGAAGACCTAGATAAGTATTATAAACCTTTACAATAAACTTCATGGTTGCATTGTTACCTGATAGAGGTGGTTCTTCTGTAGGACGCACATCCACTGCAAGTAAAGTGGATATAAATCAGATTCACAAAACAAATCCATATTCCCTAAGGTATTACAGTTCTTTAGGATTACCAAAGCAGTAAGTGAGAACATTCACAGGAATTACACCACCTGATATCTGTGATGTGATATGTTTCAAATATACATATAATATGCTAAACAAATATACTTCTAATATGCTATATAAACATACTTCTATGTTTGTTTCATATTTTTGAAATATATGTTTTATATACGTTTGATATTTTACTCAAATAGAGAGAAGTAGGAATATGACATGTCTTTGTCTTACCTGGGCAGTCTGGGGTCTGGCAGTACGCGGTCTCTTGTAGGGGTCCCATACAATCTCGCCCCCCATGGGCTGGGCTGGGCTGGGTGCAGCTCCTGTTGCGCACCTTCTGCCCCAAACCCCCACAGCTGAGTGAACAGGACCCCCAGGGGCCCCAGGGGCTCAGGCCTCCGTCACGAGGACAAGGCACCAGTGAGCAGTTCCACTGGCTGTGCACACACAAACTGAGAGGGACATCCAACAACAATGTGGTTACACTGACCAATTAAGTTCAGGTTCAAGTCAGCGTTATTACCATTTTGGGCTGTGAACCCAGCCTGTCCTTGCTGGGGAAGACATACATGTCTCAAACACACACATTGCACATGATCTGTTCAGCCAATCAGACTGGCTCTCAGATCAGATTCGGTATGTACCTAAGCTTTAAATACACCAGGAGTTACAGAGAATGGAGTGTGTATTAAAAGTTTCAGCAGTACAGATTCTAGTGGCACTGTAAATGATTTAGGCCTCGCTCTTGAGTAGGGCATTTCCACCTACACGCCTCTCAGTTACACCACAGGGAGGCTGGAGGAAGCATGGAGACCTTTCTGAAGGTCAGTGCTGCTCACCTGATTGGCATTAAATAAAGGTTTTCAAAAGCAGCTCTTCTTACCAGGTGCTACACTCATGCATCAACTCCTCTCCAGACCAGAGCTCGGTTCCCATGGTGACGTTCTGTAGGTCTGGACTTGCCTCCGGGGTCACAGACACTCTCTGAAGTGCACTCAAGAGCTCTCTGTCCACCAGGCATGGACACGCCTACACAGGTGACATCAGACAGCATTTCCCAACTCTGCAGAGCCATTATGTTAGTACAGAGCCTTAAAACACAGAGACAAGCGCAATGTGGCGAGCACTCAGAGTATCCACATGATTATCCTAGGGCGTCCTAGCACACTCCCATTGTGCGGTAATTGCAGTAATGGATTGCTAAACGTCAGCAGGGCGGCGCTCTGACCTGTAGGCAGGCTCCGTGGTGCTGGTAGGTGTTGGGTGGGCAGTGGCAGCCCTCCTCACAGGCCTCCGAGAAACAGCCCTCCTGACCACTGAGCTGGTCACAGCTGAAGGGGCACCCCTCACCTCTCTCACACTCCCGGTACAGGCGTCCTGGGGGGCAGCCCACCTCTAACCCACACAGAGAACACACCGTACTACAACACCAAACTGAATTCTGGGGATTCAGGAAAGAATTTCGATTGGGAACCTACCAATATTTACAATGTTGAACAGCAATATTTACAATCCTTTTGTGAGACTGTTCACATACACCAAATCATCCTGCACATACATCAATGGTAATTTAATATGCATTAATATTAGCATATTAATGCTAATATGGAGCAATATTTCTGCTATATACAATCTATTTCTGCAGGAGAACATGACACATTTGTACTTCACATACTCCTTGACACAAAACCACACCTAAAACTGATGTACTTTATAGTCACTTGTCTTCACTATGAACATGCAGCTTTAGCAAAACTGGAATTGCAAAATGAGCAGATTATTTCGTGGCAGGGTCTCCTGAAATAGCCTGCCTTGATTCACAAAGCCCCAAGGAGAGGCGAAATGCCGTAGAGCCGAATCCGTTTGCCACGAAATAAGGGTGGTGCCTAGCCAGCTGTCAACAGGCGCTCTGGTGTGCCTCCCCTCGCCCTGGGTGATTAGCTGTAGCTCTTCTGGGAGGCCTTAATTCCAGCAGCAAACACACCTCAGTATGAGTTGTAAGCACACTCCAAATCTCCATAAGATATTAGAGTCTGACTCTATTTCCTAGATCACAAATGTAAAATTTGATAAGATTCTCAATTGGGGAAGGTTTGCTTCCTGTGGGACAATGAAAAAAATGTAAGATTAAGCACTTTTGATTAGGGGTTTCTAAAGGTTAGTTTCTGAGAGGGACAGAAAAAAAGCATCCATCATTTAGATTCATATCAGTATTTACACTCCCAAGTCAGCAGTGAAACGGACGTCCTGAGGGTACTGGGGGAGTTCATACCCCCCTTTGCTTCTTCTAGTAATGAGTGTAGTGATGATCTCTGGTGGAAAAATAGGTAGGCTAGACCACTGGTGGGATGACGCACGCAAAAAATGTAACACATCCGCATGTTAATGAAAGCCCTTCACGTGATTTCAGATGGGCTGTTATTTTTGAAATTGGAAATCAGGCCAGTACCGGGGCAGCCGTGCGTGGAGAACGAGCACGAGCGTGAAGGTCGCCTGCCGTTCGCCACGCCCTGCTGAGGCTCAGGGCCCGTTAAAAGGTGCTGGGGAGAGACGCGGAGGGACTTACCCAGGCACACCTGCGTGTTGCAGGTCTTGCTCTGGCGGGTCACGCCCGTGCAGGGGGGAGAACGGCAGGAACGACCGCGCCTCTGGACCCCTCCACCGCAGGAGACGGAGCACACAGACCACGTCGACCAGTCCGACCACGGCCCTGCATCTGTGGAACACAGTTACAGAGACTGATGGCTTTGTTACAATCAATACAGGCTCATGATGTGCTGGACTAAACCGAATTGGGCAGTAGAACAGGGTTGAGTTTAATGAAAGAAACTAAGGAAACTATTGTAAAAATATACTTCATCATGTATTAATAATGTAACTTATATTCTAACGGAAGTGTTAAGGGTAGTTTTTATGCCTAGGTTCACAAACCTGTACAGACTTGGCTGTTACACTCCTTCTGCTGGTCACCTGCCCCACTGCACTCTCTCCCACCCCCTTGAGGGGCGGGGTTATCACACTGACGAATCCGAAGCTGGACTCCACCCCCACACGGCACTGAGCACTCTGACCAGGGCGCCCACTGGCTCCAACCACCATCGGCAAAGCAACCAGGAACTGACTCACAGTGCAGAATACCTGCTTCACATGTGCTGCGGAAGAAACGCCCACAAAGCAAATCTGCTGATTATAACTACAGATGTAGCACTATGCATTTTGGAGCAGGACTTACATACTAGAGTTGGTTAGTGAGGAAGTTATGGCCAACATTACCAGTTGCTGCAGTCTCTGACGATGCTCTCTCCTGAATTTGCATACTGCCAATCTGTGTTATCAGGCCACTCCCATGAAGTGCTGTTGATATTTAAACCCTCTGAAATATGGGAAAATAAAGAACAAGAAGCAGCCCAGTTAATGCAGAAAGAATTTATATAGTCCATTAAGAATATAATTAAATGATACAGTTAATTCATTTCAGCAGTGAGATAAGAGCTATAAATCAAACTATTTTGCATAATCATGCTTAACCCCATCCGTGGAAGGCGGGGCTTATTCCTCACCAGCGGTGCTGTTGAGGAGTTTGCAGCGGCACTGTTCTGTCTCCACACACACCCCGTCCTGCAGAACCATTGCTCCAGGGCAACCACAGGTACGGCTGCATCCGGGTGTGTCCACGCACTCTGTGTCACCATGGAAATCCTCGCAGGACCGAGGGCATGGCTTCCCACAAAGCCACTCCTCCTGCCCTCCCCCGCATTCTGAGTGACAGAACCAAAAGGATAAAAGGAAGTTGGAAGAATGCTGATGTAGTTTTGATCAAAAACTGCCTGAATGCTGGAGGACAGCTCACCTGTGCACACGGTCCGGTTGTCATGGCAGCCACGGCTCTGGATACGTTCCCCATGGCAGGGCAGACCGCCGAAACGTGCGGGGGGGCTGTTACAGTCCCGCTTTCTCACCGTCACACCTGCGCATGCGTCACACTCTGACCACGTGCTCCAAATGCCCCACGATCCATTCACTACACACACACACAAACACACACACACGGGGTAGAGAGGTAATCAAAATAAATTTCTAGTTAGGAAGAATCCTATTTAGATCACATTTTAACATGAGCGCTACCTGAGTTATGCAGCAGGTAAATCTGCTCACTGAATCAACTATAACTCCCACGCATGATTAGTGATGGAGATGAGTGTAACCTGGACAGAAGGTGATGGAAGGGCAGGGCTGTCTCTGGATCTGCACACCCAGACCTCCATGCTCCTCCTGCAGCCCTGGACACGCTGCACCTCCTGCTCTGGGTTCAGGACAGGCACAGCTCCTATAGCGAGATACCCACTCAGCACCGCAGGTTTTAGAGCACGGCGTCCATCCGGACCACTCACACCAACTTCCGTCCACTGAGAGACAGGAGAGAGAGAGAGAGAGAGAAGGAGAGAGAGGAAGAGAGAGAGAAGCAGAGAGAGATAGAAGAGAGAGAGAAAGAGAGAGAGAGAGAACTAAATCTCTAACTTTTAATCAGTAATGCTTTTAATGCCAAAGAATGAAAAAATCATGTATGTGAAAATGCAAGAACATGTTCAAGCCAGAAGAAGATCATTATCAAACCTGGACATGGATTGTTGCTGCAGGTAATCTGCCCTCCATCACAGGTACTAAACACAGAAAACACAAAACACATGACAGTTAGAATTCCCTGCCGTGATACAGCCACTGTGCAACACTGAACATCACATTTTCTTTCAGCTACCTTCCCTTCCCTCACCAGTTGTTGCAGCCGTCGGGAGAGAGGATTGCGTTTCCAGGGGCAACACGCTGGCCGGTGGCCAGATCGAGGCAGGGACACTGCTCAGCGTCAACACAGGCTGTGCTGTTAACACTCAGCACTCTGCCATTGGTGCAGTAACAGCCAGGTTCACAGTGCCACTCGCAGTGCTGCAGGATCATCATCATCATCATCATCATCATCAGCAGCACTGACATCATTACCTTTAGCAATTTTTCATGAGAGTGACGAGTATCTTGGATGACATGGAACGTTGTAAATTCTGACCAATGATAAATACTATTGTAAGCTGAGACTGTTGTGAAGTACCAGAGCGAATGGCCCAGTGCCAGACCAACATGCTTAATTAAATGGTGTGCTGAAGCAGCACTGAGATGAGTGTGTACTTACAGCCAGATCATCACAGGAGCGGGGACATGAGGGCCCACAGCTACTGAACACAGTGCCAGGAACAGCTGAGCACAGAGCCACTGAAAACACAGCATGCACTTAGTCACAAGCACTAACATGCCCATCAGACAGCCATTTATTTACACCAAACATGCATGCAAGTCCCACAAACATGCGCACACGTACAAATACACACACATGTACACATACACACACATGTACACATACACACACATGTGATAGACCAAAAACTCCAGAGGAAATGTCTGAAGAAGTGTGTTCTGTACCTGGGCAGTGGTTTGTGTTACACACAATAAGTTCAGTTCGGAGACCCTCGCAGAAGTCCCCCCCTCCCTCCACGGTGGGACTGTCACACTCTCGCCGGCGGCTCCGCACACCCCCACCACACGTCTTGGTACAGTCCGTCCAGGATGTCCACTCGCTCCATCCTCCGTGGCCTTACAAGGGGAACAATGGCATCATAATGAAGAACCTTGGCCTTTCACTTCTGCTTACATATGTCCTCTTCTGACTATACCCTCAAAGTGAGCTTCATAGTAATGTTACACTTCATGCCAGAGCAGAGTAAAGAGGGCAAGGTCTCTCACGGCTACACGGGGAGACGGCGCACACTTGGTCCTGCCGTTCTGGACCCAGGCAGGGCAGGCCGGTACCGGCACGCTCAGGACTGGAGCAGAACCGATAGCGAGACTGCAACCCAGTGCCACACGACACGGAGCACACACTCCAGGGGGTCCAGGCTGACCAGCCACCATCCACTGAGGGCAAAACCAACTTATAAACACACACTGAAACACACCGAAACAACCACAGCACTCTGCAAACCCACACCACCTGATGGAGCTTACCATTGCACTTCAGATGTGTACAGTTCACCAGCTGTCCTGATTCACAAGTGCTGTAAAATGAGTGAAAAGTGCAGTCTTTATTTCTACTAAACTTTAGGAGAATTAATTGATTATCTGCAGTTTAGTAATTCTACTAAACTTCAGCAGAATTAATTGAAGTATATAGTAATAAATACCATATAAAGAAAAAAACAGACAAATTTATCATATTCATAAGAATTGGTATCATGCTTAAAGGTGGAGGTGGGAATGATAGTTTGCCAACAGGGCAAAGTGATCCATTACCAGTTGCTGCAGTCCTTGGAGACAACAGTGCCAGGTTCATACTGCTGGCCATCTACATCACAGCGGCACAGAGGCAGAGGAACACAGCTCCCATCCTGAAGGAACAAAGCACAGTCTCACACCAGGAAGACACGGACCAGCACAGTGATACAGGCTCACACACACTCACACACACACGTGTATACACACACACACACCTGTAGGGCCGAGCCCTGTGGGCACTGACATCCAGGGGAACACGTGAAGTTTGCATTGGTATCCACGGCGAGATCAGAGCAGAGCAGTGCCTCTCGGACACACTCTGACCATTTCTGACCTGCAGCACAACCAGTGCCATCACCTACAACCCAGACAAGCAGGGGTCAGTGCAAAGGTCAAGTGAGGAAGTTGACCTTTAATGAAACGTATTCCTGCATATTAATCATCCACCACCCCCACACGCACTGACACCACCCACACACTCATGCCCACTACACCCACTGCAGGGCTGAAGGTTGCAGGCACTAAACTGCTGTGTAGTGCCATGGGATCTGAATATTCCTCGAGTTCTGTTCCGGTATCCACCACCGCATGGCACTGAACATTCAGACCATGCACTCCATGGCCCCTTGATACCTGCAGAAACACACACACACACACACACACACACACACACACACACACACACACATTTTCATGTGTATCCACAACCCCCCCCCAAAAAAAACAAGCAGACCATATTACAGGACACTGAAAGAAATCAGTATATCCAAATAACAATGCCTAATTTGTTAACTGAGTACAAACCTGTGACTGTCACCCTGTGACTCTCCTTTGATGAATCAGAATAATTCTGCTTACCACTACAAGGGTAGATGCTACATGTGTCCAGGCCAATCCGATCGCCCTCACAGGGACGACCCCCAAATGCTGGTGGTGGATTGGTCCCAGAGCGGTACCGCCTCCTGATGCCCACATCACATGTCCTGCTGCAGGCACTCCAGGAAGTCCACTCACTCCAACCACAGTCCACTACGTTAGCAGGTAAATGGAAAAGAGTGTGTAGAGGTTGATAAAAACATTCAAATATGTGTGGAGTTTGTGTTAATACAGGAGACCAACACATTAAAACAGAAAATCATCTCACCAGGACATGGTGCTGTTCCACACTGCATCTCTCCGTTAATACATGTGCTGGTGGCAGGACAAAAACACACAGCTGCACAACTACTATCACATACTCCAAGGTAGTGTAGTGACCTACAACTGACAATTTCATGTAATCTATCTGTCAGTGATCCCTCAAGGGACAAAACAAAAGAGAAGAAATACCAGTTGTTGCATGCATCCTGCAGCACACTGTCACCCTGTGAGTAGAGCACCCCCTGGTGGTAGCATGGGCAATGGCTGAGAGGCACACAGGTGTTGTTGAACAAGTAGAGGCCAGGGGAGCAGTAGCAGCCGTCGTAACACTCTGTAGCGCATTCAGCTGCGGCCGTGGCATCGAGGCAGACGCGTGGGCACGCCCCACCCTGTGCCTGGCACTGCACCTTAGACAAGTAGGTCATGCCAGCCGGACACGCGCCTGTGAACCAAAGAAATTTGTAACTTTAAAATCCCTGAGGGAACCCGAGTCAGGCCAAGAGAGGTGCGTCCATGCTGGGGAAGCGTGTACCTGAGCAAGGCTGAGAGTTGCAGTCTCTGGTCTGCATGTGAGGGCCCGGACAGCCACCACCTCCATAGAGAGGGGGAGGAGAGCTGCAGAAACGCTCTCGAGTTTGAGCTCCAGAATCACACTCAGACGAGCATGAGGACCATGCGGACCATGAAGACCACCCACCATGCACTTCACAGACAGGAGGAGAGAAGAGAACTCATTCCATAACCGTTCAGCATGGTTCAGTGTTTCATGCTAATCACATGTGACATGTGATTCTGAGTAACAAGCAGGACTAAGAGTATTAGTATTGTTAATGTTTTGCTGGCAGTGGATCTGTATGTGTGTATACCTGGACAGTGGAGAGTGTTGCAGGGCTCCTGTTCTTCCCCTTCTCCAGCACAGGGGGCAGTAGAGTCAGTGTGGTTGCAGCTCCTAAAGCGGCGTCTCATTCCCACGTCATCCACATGATGGAAACACGTCTTGCTGCACTCAGACCACGCTGTCCATTCAGTCCATGGAGCTTCAGCTGGTCCTAAGGGAGTTCCACACCCACACGTAAACACCACCAGGCTTTGATGATCTGTGCTAGGTGGTCCTGTGCAACACGGCATGCCAAAACGTCTGCAGAGTTAAGAGTTTCTGGGAAGGTTTCAAGGCTGTGATCAGACCTGGTGGGCAGGGCGTGGAGCACCGCCGGGCCTCAGTGGAGTCCCCGACACACGGATCTACACTCACTGTCTCGGATGGAGCCAGGGCTGACCTTCACGAGAAGATCATGAAGAATAATCAAGCAAAGTGTATTGTAAACCAGTAAGGAGTAACATCTTGATAACAAAGGGCCCGTGTACCTAAAGCGCTGCTGTATTCCAATTCCACAGCTGCTGTCACATGACGTCCATGAGGACCAGGCTGACCAATCACATTTGGCAGTACAGCTGGAGTTATCACAAGCAACATGACTGCCTTGACACACGCTGCAGGATTAAACAAAGACTGGGGTCATGTCAGGTGGCATGCAACAAGAGCGCAAGTTATGAATCACACTTTACATTTGATCATTTTTACTAACGTGAACTTTGCCATGGGTAAGATGTGCTCGCTTGGCAGAATCTGGATCAGATACATTGCGAGAGGCACTTGTCTCCACTCACCAGATAGTGCAGTTGTCTATGACGATCTCTTCCCCTGGCTGAAGCACTGACCCTTCCCATAAACACATACACCTACTGGCATTGACACAACTGTGATCTTGAAGAAAGAGACCCGCTGGGCAACGACACCCTGGAGAAGAAAATGTCACTTATGAAAGAGACATGCAAAAAGGCGGAGGCCAGGTGGGAAATCATGCTGAGAGAAGATCAGTCTGGGTTTATGAACCGCAAACAGGCTGCGATGAGCAGGGTTACCTGTAAGACAGTGGGAAGAGCAGTTCCTCTCAGAGTGGAGGGCAGGGCAGGTCAGAGGGCACGGCTCCACTCTCCCCTCTGCACAGTCCGCCTCCGTCACCAGCACCAGGCCATTAGTGCAGCCTGGAGCAAACGACAGGCCTCATTTACAGCAGGTCGGATGAACCGAGAGCCAAGAGAAAATTCACACCCAGAATGGCAAATCTGACACCTCAAAGACAAAACACTTAAAGCAAGAATAAATAGCATTTAATGGAGTAGCTGCTAACTCCTAAATAAGTGAGATTTCATTATTTTCCAACAGCTGTGTTGAAGCTGTTGTGTCACCCCGTATTCAGACCTTTCTGAGAGTCTGTGGTGGAGGTGCACGGCTGGGTGTTGCAGCTCTGCGTCTGGGTGGTCATGCCCTCACACATTTGGCCGTTGTTTTTGGGTGGAGGGTTTGAGCAGGACCTGCTCCTCATCCTCAGACCACCACCACACACCGCATCACACTCCGACCACTCAGTCCACTCTGACCACTGACCATCCACTGAGCAGGACAGAGAGACAGAGAGATAGAGAGATAGAGAGAGAAAGAGAGAGAGAGAGAAAGAGAGAGGAAAATTTAGAACCAGGAGGTGAAAGTGAGACATGGAGGGAGAAAGGCACACACAAGCAAACATAAATTCACTTTAGAACATAAATTCAATTTAGAACATAGATTCCCTTTAGAACATAGATTAACATACTGTGCCTTGAACCGTGAACAAGAATCAGAACAATATGGATCAATGTTAAAAGCTGCAAACGTACAGGCAAAAGTCTTCAGCCGGAAAGCCAGCAGCAGATGATTGGCTCTTACCAGGACAGGGCTGGAGGAAACAGGCCCTGCTGTCAAACTGAGCCCCACCACAGGAGCCCCCTGCTCGGGCATCTCTCAGGATCTCCCGCTGCCGGAACAGTGATCCCAGGCCACACGAGGCACTGCACTGACTCCACGCCGTCCACGCAGACAGCACACAGTCCACTGGAAGACACCGCAGAGGCACAGAGCCACTCTACCACATGCTTAGGTAATGTATGCCAGGAGCTGACTCAGCTTCTAGCTTCAAAACTTTATCCTTTAAGACAAAATTTGTTCTTTTCTTAAACTAATAGCTTTTCTCTTTTGTTACTATAGGTCCACATTTACATGAGGTTGACAGGAGGCAATCATTGTTGATTTAGCACATAAATTCATCAGAATTCAGTCTGTTAAGTGTGTTAAAAAAGGCAACTTCCTGTGGACATGCTGCGATCTTACTCTAATCAAAATCATTGAAGTTGCTAAAAATACTCATTTTTTCTCTCTTACTGAGCATTCACTTCAGTTAGGAAATAGCTGTGTAGTGGTGCACCTACCACAGTTGCTCTCATCAGAGCCGTCAGCACAGTCTTTGTGCAGGTTGCACTTTTTGCTCAGATGCACACATTCTCCACTGCCACAGGTAAACTGCTTAGTAGAGCATGGACTGGGCACCAGGGGGCGCTGTGTAGGAGTTAGTGGTGGTAGTGTGGAGAAACCTAAAAGACGAGATTGAGTGATGTGCCAAATAAACTAAGAACAGATAGTAACCTGCCACTCAGCAGTAGTTTTCATTTAACTGGTCTTGGGAAAACAGGCGTTTTGGTGGATGTGAGTAAGAAAGATACCACAGCGATCTTCGTCGGAGCCGTCAGGACAGTCTTCCCGCCCATCACACACAAGGCCTGTATCCACACAACCAAAGCTCCTGCAGGCAAACTGCCCTTCCACACACAGCACCCTGGGTAAACCGCCATCATGAGATACCGTTGTGTCTGACAATCCTGCAAACACATTTTTGCTACAGGTTAAATTACACACAACTCCATTTTACAGACCACTGCTAATAGCTATTGTAGCTCTTTCTGCATAGATCCCAAACCTGAATTCTGAAGGAGAAGGAGTGGGTAACCTGAGTGTACCTGGTTCTCCTGTTGGTCCCTGAGGTCCACTGCCAGGTTTTCCCGTCCCAATGGGAGAAACAGTTGCCACTCCAGGATATCCAGCTTGTGGGGTTGGGGTGTGTAGTCCTGGAGGCCCAGAAGTGTAGGCATGGTAACCTGGGCTTCCTGTTGGTACAGTTTGATTCTGTAATCCTGGTAATCCTGTAACAAATATGAATGTGAAAATGATTACAAAACAGGCAAAATATGACATTTCATGAGAATCTTTGTAGCTCTAATTAGAAATCATTAGTCCACACAGTCGAGTCCACACTTTCCAAAATGTACAATATTACCATTTTTAGAATATAATCAATTATAATCTCAGCCATTCAAGGAGACCATAGATTAATGGCTACAAACGAGCGTAAAAGGTCACTTTCCTCCAACACTGGGTGACTGTGGCATAGTACCAACGTATCCACTCAGATCACTCATGGGATGGCCAGTCATAGTCTAAAGTTTATCTGCGGTGCCATTTTGCCACTCTCAGATATACTGGACTCACCGCAGCCCAGTTCATCCGAGCGGTCATTACAGTCCAGCCTGCCGTCGCAGAGAACCCTCCCAGGCACACACTCGCCACTGAGACAGGCAAACCACCCAGGCTCACAACTCCTCGCTGTTACCACCCGGCCACCAGGGGGCAATGTGGTCTCTTCCACACTGCTTGGTGTGGCCAGCTCCTCTGGTAGGAGAAAACAGACATGATTACAGTAGTAAATGCATCGTACCTGTGTGATTAAAAGTTTTCATAAGCTCTATGAACTTTAGACGTATTGTCTAATTAATGGAAGTAAAACTGAAATTTTGAATTCCATAAAAGAAAAAAAAAGCATTTTTGCCCATTTCTGAGGGAAAGGGGTGGAGGCCTACCTCCTCTGCAGCCCAGCATCTCCACCCGCAGGTAGAAGGTGTGGCGAAACTCCACCGGTATGATGCGCAGGTAGCGAGCCCTCACCAGCCTGCCCAACCAGCGAGTGACTGGAGACCTGCCCACCAGGCGAACCTCAAAGATCTGCTCTCACCAGCAGAGACAGACAATGTGAAAACAGCCCTTCTGCCAGGAGGTGGCACATATCCTTTATACCAGGGATTTCACCGGGGAAAAAATTCCTGAACTTGACATCAGAGGTACCTGACACAACCTTCAGCTTAAACAGTGTGTCCATTACTGAAACATGAGGAGATACAAAGGGCAGGAGTAATGGTAAGATGGTAATACCCAAATATTTTTTTCCATACCTTCGGAGGTGAGCCCCTGACTCCGGTCTCGGTGAAGTCAGTGAAGTGGTTTTCAACCAGTGCAAAGGCCAGGCGGTACTTAGTGAGGTAGCCCCACATGCGCTCACTGCCCTGGGTGATGACCCCTGACACCCAGGTGGGCTCCAGGAAATCCACCTGAAAGTAGGGGTGGGGGTCTCCTGGCAATGGGCTCCAACCAGGTTCCATCACCAACCTATCACACACATTTGGTTATTGCTGGCAAACTAAATATCAATAGGTTTGCCATTGAAAATTAAATGGGATTTCATTTGTGGAGAACTGAAAACTTTGCATAAAGTTTTACGCCAAAACTTTAAAAAGTTTTTAAAAGGTTTTTAAAAGAAAACCTTTTAAAAGTTTTTTTTAAGTAAGTATTTTAAAAATATATGTGTTAATCTAATTCTATTGTTTATGTGTTATATGATATATGGTAATAACGGTTTATGGCTGCCAAGACTTATTAGTGGTTTTCCACATTTCTGGGGGAAATGTCTTGTGACTTTAACCCCTGTGGAAACTGTGAGAGAGGTGCTTCAACAGTGGCAGAGACAGCAGAAAAAAAGTCAGAATTTCTTGATATTTCTTGATATTTGATATTTCTAATCAGACATGGTGCTCCAGTCTAGGGATAAGTATTGCACCTCTCTCTTCCACTAGCCATGCCCTGACACTCACACATTGGGCACAATATTGAGCCGGCCTGCATCAGCTGGGTTGTTCTCTCTAGATGATGAGGAGGTCAGCTGACCATAGTGAACACGACCATCCTCCAATCCCAGAGGAGAGGAACAGATACCTATGGAACAGAGAAAGCTGCACTGACCAATCAAGTACATAGTTCAGTCTATGAGTTATTGGTCTTTCAATCAAATATCTACCCATACTAAACCATTTTATTTTACCCAAAAATTCAGTGAAGTTACACTTATTTGTTACTTTTTCTTTCATGTTTCTTAATTAACTCCATAAATCTCTATATCACATCATGGGGTAAATATCCAGGAATATAATAACTGAGTTGTCAAAACAAATAAACAGGACAAGTAGCTACCTTGGTATCCAGGGTCTCCCTCCTATAAAAGAAAAAAGGGAGAGTGATGTTATCAGTCATCACCATATAGTTTTATTTTAGCTGAAGTAAATCTTAATTTTTGACAGTTTGAATCTGCAGCTTCAGTCTCCACACTGATGAGTTGTACCATGTGGAGTTTGACAGTGAGGTCTTACTGCTGGAGCAGTGGTGGATGGTGATCTTGCTAACGTGATGGCAGCCATGCTTGGAGTCCTGAGAGGGACAGGTGTGGGAGTGACGTGGGTAATATTTTTGTGGGGGACACAGTCCCTCTCATCAGCTCCATCTGGACAATGAGGGACCCCATCACATCGCTGTATTGACTCAATGCAGCCCCCTGGAGGAGGGCAGGAGAATTGATCCTTATGGCAGCCTGTAGGAGATGGGTGAGTACCTAAAGGAAATGTAATATATTTCATTTCAGGAAGCCACTGATGTATGTTGGAAATCATTTTCTGCCCACCAAGTGAGAAGAACCTAATTAAAAAGAAACCATCAAATTTGATTGTGATCTCATTTTGTTTAAGAACTGTATCTAACACAAAGGATAGTTGGCATTTGTAGATCAAAGTTCTACATTTTGAACAAAACTGAGTCAACAAAATCCATCAATTGGCAACAGAGCAAAAAAGTGGCTCAATAATCCTTTTCAAAGTTATGAATCACTTAAAATTCATAAGCAGCAAGCAGTTTTTAACATTGCATTGATATACACAACACACTCTGATGTGGTTTCATGAAAATGATAAGCTTTTATGCATGTACCACAGCTGAGCTCGTCAGAACCATCGCCACAGTCATTAACGCCATCACACAGGACTCCCTGAGGTCCAGTGGGCACACAGCGGCCGTTCCCACACTGGAACTCCCTCCCTCTGCAAGGCCTATGTGACACTGACACCGAGGGGGCAGGGGTGGACGACCACTCATGTTCTGGGAGAGAGAGAGAGAGAGAGAGAGAGAGAGAGAGAGAGAGAGAGATAGAAGTAAGAAACTCCATACATATCATATATTTACAAAGTGCCTGAAACAAACAAAACAGATGAAGTGTTGCCATGACACTGGATAGAATAATCCAGTGGTGGAATGAACACTAGATAGTTAAATGGAAGCAAAAACGCCGAGACAAGCAGTGAGACAAGCAAGCAATACGCGCACACACCCCCTCCACAGCCCATGAGCTCCACGCGTAGGTAAATGCCGTTCTGGAAGTCGTGTGGCAGAACTCGCACGACCTGCGCCTGCACTACCCTGTCCAGCCTGGTCTGGGCCACTCCACGGTCGTCATGGTTACCCAGGAACATCTGCAGACACATCCCACATCCAGAGATCATGTAATTTGTAAGTGATAAAATATATATCATATAAAACTTTGTTAGAAAACCCTAGAAAGTTCACTGCTGTAATAAAGGCGACAAGTAATAATATGTAAATATGGCTGCAAGAGCATAATCACCTTGGCTCTGGGATGGGCGTCTGCAACAAGCTCGTTGTAGGTGAACCACTCACTGCCATCACTGCTAAACTGCAGATAGAAACTGGACACGAAGGTGCCAAACAGTCCACCACCCTGGGTGAGGAGGCCTGCAACCCACAGCAGACGCAGTGAAGGGACGCTCTCATCAGTGCATTACCTGGGTTAAACATCTCTAAGCGTTTGACCATCAACAAAAAAACTCATCTGTTTTTAAAGCTGTGGAATGTTTGGCAGACACCTGTGATGTTGTGTGGCCTGAGCAGGTCTATCTGCAGATAGGGGGCGTGTCCGCGAGAGGTGTGGCGGTGCGGGGCAGTGGGTGGGAGCTCCCTGTACTGCTCCGGCTCGGGACTCCAGCCCTGCAGGTCCCTCTGGGGGTTGTACGCGTGGAGGCGCGCAGCTGAAGCTGGATGATCTGGCTGTTGGGACGAGGCACTGAAGCTGGAGGCAGGGAGAGAACGAACACCCAGCGGAGTCCAACACTCGTCTGGCAAAAACAAAACAAAACAAAAAGTGCAGAGGTGATTGGTGATGTTCTCTGATGCATGAACTACCGCACAATTGATCTGTGCTGAGCAGTACCATTCAACCACTTCACACACAAGTGTGACTGCTACTAATAAAAGGTTCACCATTATTTTTCACTGACCTCCAGGTGGGAGAGGAAATGTTGGCACAAATGGTGCTCCCCCTGGTGTTGTGGAGGACATACTGGTTATTGGCAGAGCTGCAGGTGTGGTCTGGATGCTGATGTTAACTAAAATCAAAAACAAAGTAATTAGAAACGAAGACGTAGCTTTTGTCATGTGAAATGTCACATGTTAATTTAAACAAAGAGGTGTATAATTGTTAGTATTTGCATACAAATTCCATCATTACTCTGTGCTGCGATATTCTGATACCTGTTTCTTCACAGTAGCAACACCTGTGTCCTTTAGCTGGAATGAGGGTCTGGCCCTGCATGAACCGAACACAGTGCACTCAGCATTAAGGGCCACTTAAAATCACAAGAACAGAAATGATCAGAAACAATTAGATAATATTCGGACAGTGTGAGTGTTCTGAAGACCACTTGAGGAACAGACTAATTCCAACAGCTTTGCCCACCGGGCACACACCTACCCACCTGAGGGCATCCAGTGGCAGCGTACGGGCAGAAAGGTGCACACTGCACTGTCAGGTTGGGTAAGCAGTGGCACAGCAGGCACTGGTCACTTTTCCAGCGGTCACCCACTGCATGTGTGTGTCCCTGATACTCACACTCCTCGCATGGCTGTGTCTGACAGCTGGGCACACACACACACACACACACACACACACACAATGCCCAACACACGCACATAAAAAAAGAATGACAAAAATAAAACTATATAAAATTGCCAAGCAAAACTATAAAAGTAACCTAAAACTTTATGAACATTAACCAAACTTTGCTAAAAGAAGTGACAGAGAAAAGGAAGAGATTCTTACCGTCTGGCTTTCCGGTAAATTCCACGGCACTGTCTACCAGTGCCATGTTTGGAGGGGTTGTTTGGGCTGCGAAAAGACCATTGGACACTCTGCACCCCACATGGACCCAAACACTCCCCCCATGGAGACCAAGATGACCAGCCACAGTGCACTAAGATATCACATACACACACACACACACACAAACGCCCACGCATGCACATGCACGCATATGTATAGTGAGAGGGAGTCACATGATCAACATGGTGTCACATGATCAACAAAAAAAAAACTTCGTTTGTCTCTGACAGGCTCATCTCACGTCTCATTCCTACTGTGAACCATGTTCCCATTCTTTTCAGAAAGAGAGAGAGTTTGTGTACCTGTGCACTCTGGGTTGGCCTGACAATGCTGGGGTCTGCCTCTCTCACATTTACAAATCTCACAGCCCAGCTTCACCTGCTGCCCTGGCCAGTACTGCACACCCGACACCTCACACACACACTCCTCCGCCAATACACACTGCTGCATGTGGTTCATCACCTTCCCCTCAGGACACCAGCAACCTTGAGAGAGAGAGAGAGAGAGAGAAAGAAATAAGTCAAGAAAACGTGTGTGGGAGAAATTCAGAGAGAGAAAGAGAGAGAGATGGAAAGGTAGGAAGAAAACAGAGTGTGTCAGGAAACCAGAGGAAGAGAGAAACAGAGAAAAAATAGAGAAAAAAGAGAGAAAGAGAAAGAAAAAGAGAAAGAGAAAGAGAAAGAGAAAGCCAGGCACTCATAGGGTACAGTACTATATTATCCTTTACCTCAGTGCCCTGTAGTCTAATGGCTTTACCTGTGAAACACTGGGCACTGGGCTCACAGGAGTTGCCACTAGATATATGAGCACAGGTCTTAAGACATGGAGCACAGGTGTGTAGGACAAGACCAGTGGGACAGGAGACGTTAGCACAGGCATCTTGAGGACAGGGCTCTGGGGACAGGAGGACAGAGGACAGAATAAGACACACATCACATCCACTTCCTATGCTGAATGTATAGCATCTATTTTGCACCTTGCCAGTTTTATCATTCAACAGTTGTGTGTGTGTGTGTGTGTGTGTGTGTGTGTGTGTGTGTGTGCTTACTGATCTCAGAGCTCAGGCCTGTTTTGCTGAGCTCTGCACAGGTTCTGCCTCCGTTCTGGGGTGGAACACACACTCTCTGGCGAAGCTCCACCCCTCCACATCCTTTGCTGCAGTTAGACCATGTCGTCCACGGCGACCAGTGCCCATCAACTGCTCCATACACACCCATGCACAGGTCAAAATGGACAATCATTATGAAAACATTAAAAAATACATAAAATTAAAAAATAAAATTAAAAAAAACATGATAAATATTGTTGCCACCAAACAAAGTTAACATGGTATCTGCAGTCTTATCTCCAACTACATTTAATCAACACCAAAATATACCAAAACCAAATTGTATATACCATATACATATACCAAATTATACCAAAACACTGAAGAACAAAATGATTAATCATAATACCCTATTATTAAATGCCTGATGAAGCATTTTTCTACTGTCCTACTCACCAGGACATGCAATGGAATAGCACTGCTGTCTTTGAACGTTTTCTCCCCTGCAATGTCCCAATGTGTCCCCCAGAGGGCAGTGTCTGTGCCTAGTCTCAGTGCCAGCCCCACACGTGTGGCTGCATGGGCTCCAGGGGCCCCATGGACCCCAGCTCTGACAACCCTGCTCATCTGAGGCACCTCCAGCCGCGACCAGATCAGCATCAGGGCAGTCTGCCTCTCCATCACACACCTGTTATTGCACACATACAGGCTCATATAAAATGTTTTGCAAGTATATCCAATAAAGGCTAAGAAAAGAGTGCTAGACTTGGTGTAGAAACGTATAGTAAGTTAGTACAATGCTACACAGTACAATTCTACGTGGTAGTATATCATAAGAAATAATGACTTTATATTATTGTTTCAGCTCTCACACTAAATAGAGGCACTACATAAATTCTGTGAATAAACAATAACATTTTTTTCTATCAGAATGGGAGAATACAGACAGTCATAGAGAAAATTAGATTTTCTTTCGTGTCATTATACAAATCTCTCTCACATTACAAAAGTCGTCTTACTGATTTGAAAGGGATACAGGATCCATCCATGCAAGTGAACTCAGGACAGGTGTGACTGATGTTTCTGCCACCAGGGGGAGCTGGAGATATGCTGGGCTTTGCTATACAGAGAAAGAGAATGAGTGTATATACACTGAAAGTGCCTGCCATAAAAATTTAAGAACATTCTTGAGCAGAAAAGAGATTTACATTCTTGATTTTGTCACAATGTCACAATCTCACTCCTTTCTTCGCCAAGCACCAGAAGTTTTTTGGTTTTGTTTTTTTTTGTTTCCATTTATTCCCCACCTTGCCTTGTGTTTTGTAAATCTTATCTATTTGTGAATTTATATCATCCTGTCCTGTAATTATAATAACAAAGCCATCTAACCTGCTTCTCCATGTGTATCTCTTGTTTTTTGATTTTGCTACCTTTGATGTCATGTTCTCCAGGTTTATATCCATTTTCTGGCTACTCAACATTGGACTGTTCTAAGGTTTTGATCATAATAAAGATTGATCATAATAAAGATTGATCATAATAAAGATTGATCATTACCACATGTGCACCCAGTCTCATACCCCTCACTACAGCAACATTTAGTTCGAACACATACATGTTGGGCTTTATGTTTTTCATACATTATTATGTGATCACTCACCACACAACAGTTCATCCTCTCCATTGGGACAATCAAGAATGGCGTTACAGATACGGGAAGCATTAACGCAAGTTCTGTTATCACACGAGAAGCTACCCGGGCAGGGTGGAATCCGAGTGGAGCCTGGGAAAGCATGTACACACACACACACACACACACACACACACACACACGCACAAACACGCATAAGTAGGGAAAGCATGTGTGTACTCCATAAAGCAACAGATGTGAGCAGAATTTTCATGGTGCATAGCCAGGACTAACATGTGTTTTGAGTGTCAGTGCACAAGCTTCTCACCACAGCTGTCTACACTTTCATCAGAAGCATCTCTGCAGTGTGGAGTACCGTCGCACCAATGTACGTGCTGGACACACTGGTCTCCGCTCAGACACAGGACCTGGTCAGGGGAGCACGTGCGAGCACACTGCCTCTCGTCACTAGCATCCAGGCAGTCCGTCTCTCCATCACACCGCCAGGCCACAGGTACACACTGGCCATTCATACAGCCAAACTCATACTGGCTACAACCTGAGACACACAAGGTGATTTTCAATTTAGCATTTTGCAGATAAATGTCCTCATTGCACCTATAAAATAGTTACTGCACATATCATTGAAGTCAAATATAATTCCGACGATTCTTAGTTCATAAGATCAGTTAATGAATGGCTTTAAGGATAAGACACCTTTAACAGGACAGATAACTTCATCGATGCCAGTAGGGCAGTCCTTGCGGCCGTCACACACTCTCTCGGCGGGCACACACTGAGCGCTGGGGCACTGAAACTCTCCGGGAGCGCACACACAACCGCGCTCGTCACTGAAGTCTCCACAGTCGTCGTGACCGTCGCAGCGGTGCAGGTAGCGGATACAGCGGCCAGCAGAACAGCGGAACTCGCCGTCAGCGCACGGAGCTCCGCATCCTGCTTCAGAGGAGAGTCGAGGCTTAGTTACGTTTACACATTCCCTGAAGACAGGCACCATGTTCTGTCATCTCAGCGGCAAGATGCATTACAGATGGGATAGATGGGAGTGATAGATGGGATTATAGATGGGATTATAGATGGGATTCTATAGACTTTTGGATGAAATGTGGATGAGGTACAGCTTGTGACAGAAAAACATCCATCAAGTAAAATCTTCAAACCCCAAACCAGAGGACAGGGGCGGAGCTAACGAAACGTGTACCTTGTTCGTCAGAGTCATCGGCAAACCCACAGTCCAGCCTTCCGTCGCAAACTTTAGCGCCAGCCAGACAGCGGCCGCTGGCACAGCGGAACTCCCCGGGGGGGCAGGCGGGCGCGTCCGTGAGGGGGCCGCAGAAGTCCTCGTCAGAACGGTCGGCACAGTCCGGGTGGCCGTCACAGTGCACCTCCGCGGGCAAACAAACCCCGCCCGAGCAGCGGAACTGCCCCGGGGGGCAGGTCGAGGGGCAGAGCTCGTCCGAGCCGTCGCCGCAGTCATCCTCGTTGTCACAGAGCCAAAGAGACGGGATACAGCGGCGGGCGCCACCGCTACACTGGAACTCCGAGTCCAGGCAGGGCGCGGGGGGAGGGCAGACGGTTCCAGAGCACAGCCAGGTTCCATTGGAGCAGGAGCTGAAGAGAACAGCACAAGAACTGAGCGACGGGAGGCGCTGTAGCTGATTGCCACTGATACAAAGCAGAGCATTAACACCGTTTAAAGAAATTATTCACTGAATATGCACATTATTCACTGAATATGCACATTATTCACTGAATATGCACATTCTTCACTGAATATGCAAATTGCCGAAGGCTTATCAGACTGGTCTGAGGACCTTGGCCTGTTGCTTTCCCACTGACCAGTTCTGACAGTGCTGGGTGACAGCTGCTCCAGGGGGAAACAGGGAGCCGTTCCACTCACACGGGCACTCGGACGGACTCACGCACCTGTCACCTGCAGGGGAGAAACAGAAAAGACGACTACATATTTCTACAGAGGTCTCGGAAACACTTTAGATTCGAATAGAGCTACATAACAACAAAAACAGACAATTATACGTATATATAAACCCAGGGTAAAAAAAGCACACACACACACACACACACACACACACACACACACACACACACCGTCCTAACCGTGACGGATGGTGCCATAAGGACAAAAGCAGCCCTCCACACAGGAGAGTTCAGTGCAGCGTGAGTCACTGTTGGCAGCAGTGCCAGGGCAGGCAGGGGAGCACGCAGGACCGCAGGCCTCGTACACCAAGCCATCGTCGCACTGCAGCGCTACGGAGAGACAGGGGAACAGGAACAGGTGAGCACCGCGGTACGTTCGCTCGGGAGGGGCTCGGCGGCGGGCTCGGGTGTGGGCGGTGCTTACGGCAGAGCTCCTGAGATCTCCAGCGGATGTAGACCCCCCTGCGGTTGCACTCCTCGGCGTAGGCGGAGACGGCCGTGCAGAGACACTCACAGTCCCCTCCAGAATCGCAGCTGCACACGCGGAATGCTGGCACTCACACAACCTCACGCTTTTCAGAGCCATATGTGTACAGTGCAGTGCAGGCAGTGTGTAAGGACCCCCAGAGATGTTTACTACTCTGACCAACTCAATTAATTACATTTATAACCAGGCCCTTTATAGTGTCACTTTATAAGTGAACCACAGAACTAATGAACCTCTTCCCAGCCACATGCTCTCTTACCCGCAGGCATCGAAGACACACCAGTCGTAGTATTGTTGGTAAGGCACTTCAGCATGACAGGCAGAAAACAGCTCCTGCGTGATTGCTGCACATTTCTTCTTTGCCCAGGTGACTCGGTGGGGGTTCATCTACAGAAGACCCGCAGAAATGTGACGCTCAAACGTTGTTAATATTTACAACGGAGCCGAGGCACCTGAAAGGTGAGAGCGTACGGGACACTCACTGTGCAGGGGTCCCGCAGGTCCTGCTCTGTCACGTCCGGGCAGGACGGGCTGACCTTCCATGAGTTCCCGAACAGCTCCGGGGTGGACTCCACTATGCCCTGCCGCGTTGTGAAGTCATTCTGCGTGTCGCCGTCGAAGTTCCCGCACAAACCCGCGACGCGTCCCTGCAGGTGCGGTTCTAGCCGCAGATACACACGCATGCCTGCCCACGCAGCGCAACACACCAGCACAAACGGGAGACGCCTTCAAAAGGGTCCGTTTGCTGACACTATGGGTGAAAAACAGTTGAAACAGAATGTTTCCCAGCAGAGTCCTGCCAGAGTTGTACCTCCATCCCAGAGCAGGGTGAGTCCGAGGCGGGACGACAGGGACACGAAGAGACCGATCTTCTCCAGAAACAAACCACTGCCTGAGTAGGACTTAGGAAGAGTCACGGGAATGCCGTTCACTGTCACAGCTTTGCCTGCGCAAAGTGAACCCACATCAGTCTGGGGGACTTTGAGTTAACTGAGTTTGAGTTAACTGAGTTTGTGTTAACTGAGTTGAGTTAACTGAGTTTGTGTTAACTGAGTTTGTGTTAACTGAGTTTGAGTTCACTGAGTTTGAGTTAACTGAGTGAGTTTTCATGCATCTGGCTCCTCATGTTTTATTATTCTGGATGTCATCTGTGTTTGGTGTGTTCAGGAGGTTGATCCCTGAGCAGGTGAACAGCAGTGTTGACGACAGTCTATGTGTTTGCCGTATTTGCCATGTTTGGTATGTTCAGCATTTTGGTGTGTTCGGTGTGTTTGGTGTGTTCAGTGTGTTCGGTGAGGTCGGTGTGTTCGGTGTGGTCGGTGTGTTTGGTGTGTTCAGTGTGTTCGGTGTAGTCGGTGTGGTCGGTGTGGTCGGTGTGTTCGGTGTGGTTGGTGTGGTCGGTGTGTTCGGTGTGTTCGGTGTGTTCGGTGTGGTCGGTGTGGTCGGTGTGTTCGGTATGTTCGGTGTGTTCGGTGTGTTCGGTGTGTTTGGTGTGTTTGGTGTGTTCGGTGTGTTTGCTGTGTTTGCTGTGTTTGGCAGGCTCACCCCTGAGCAGGTGAACAGCAGTGTTGCCAACGGTCAGCGTGACGGACTTGGTGCAGGTGACTCCGGTGCTGCCACAGGGCACGTTTTCAGCGCTGACGCTGAACACTCCACTTCTCTCCTGAGCCAGGATGTACTCGCAGTCCCCCAGGAAGGAGAAACATCGCCCGTCGAAGGTCACGTAGTGAGGGTCACCTGTCGCCACACACGTACCCACACACAGCGACTGGGTACAGTGCCAACGCTGCTCCTTACACACGCTGTAGGAACCAGGGAAGGGGGCGTTGCCAAGTACAACACATGATGGGAGCAAAATAGATCATTAGCTATTAAAAAAAATAAATAACTGGGGTTGGTATTGACAGATCTTGCAGATCTCAAGGGGCACCTCAGGGCTCCATGTGCTCACCATGTGTTGCAGTCTTTAGAAATGGTATCATTAGGGAAGAAAAGCCGCCCATTGTGCTGGCATGGACACTCATCAGGAGATACACAACGGTCACCCTACAGGCAAGGACCCAGCAAACAACAACACACAATATATACAGTATACCGTTTCATATTTATTTGCTAATTGCCAATAAGCTCAGTATATGTAGAGGTCCGTGGAGGAGAGTGGGGCTGAGCTGGGTGCCTCTAGAGTTAAGGTGAAGAGACCAGGGAAGACGCCCACCAAGAGCACCGTTCCCTCCGGACACACGCAGCCGTGGAGGGGCTCCGCACAGGGTCCGCGGGGGCTGGCCACGTTGGCACAGGTCCTCAGGCACGAGCGTGGGGAGAAGACCAGCGAGCCGGGACACTGACTGATCTCAGTACAGGGATGATCAGTGCAGTTCCACACGCCGTGCCCACACACGCTTCAAAGAGAGAGAGAGAGACAGAGAGAGAGAGAGAGAGAGAGAGAGAGATAGAAAGAGAGAGAGAGAGAGAGCAGAACGCCATTTGAAATGAAGTGTACGTTCTAGTTCTAACACATGCATATTGTTCAAGTTCCAGCACACACTCATAAGAGCTTTGTCATATTGTACTAGCCAATGTGTCTTGTGTTGTCATGAGGTGAAAGAGATGCAGTGAAATCAACCTATCCCGATAAGAGAGACAGCGGGTCATAGAGTGACTTCATCAGAGCTCTCCTACCTCAGAAAACTATTATTAGTCAAACACAAAACATTTCAACATTTCTTTACTGCTATATATCACTTACAGTTGATGATTTATAATCCTTCCCATAAAATGGTGCCAAATATCTTAGAATTTCTATCATCTTATCTCTAGTTTTCTAAAGCGATAAGGATAATTTGTTGTTACAAAAAATTATTTATTGCAGTACAACCTTTCAATCATTAGCCAAATGACAGTGGAATTTTGTTTCTAGGCCTTATGGCAAAATTTACATTTATGCCATAAATGTAAATAAATGTAAATGTGCTTGGATTTGAACAAGCAAAAGAAAGCTGTGAAGTAAATCACCCAGGGCTCTGAGTGTGGGTTCAGGTCATGTGAGCAAAGAAAATCCAAGACACGTCTAGAGACTGGGAAGCAGTCAGTGCCCTGACCAATCACTGGCTGTTTACCACACATCCTCTTCCCTGCACCCTCAGGAGAGAACAACTGCAACTTCGAAGAGTTTACAAAAGGTTTCGTCTATTCTGTTTGTTAACAAGATAAGTTGATTAGATGATATGGCAAGTGTAAAAGCAAACTGTCTGTTCCCCTGATATACAGTATAATAATGTGCCAGAGCTTCATGAGATGAAAGGTTATTTTTTGCTGAATCACTGTGTGATGGCAGGGACAGATGATAAAAGGTCACATTTTGATGCCATGGTGGTCATAAAATCAGTCATAAACTCATAAAGTGTTTATCACTGAGAAATTGGCACAAGGTCCTCTTCCTCTCTCTCTTCACCCTCCCAGCTGCCTATCTTCTATCCCAGCTCAGTGATAAAGTATGCAGGAACTTGGCTTAGGCCCTTAACACAAGCCCAGCCGTCACGCACTCACACACACTTTCTGGGGTTTAGCCAAACACTTGACTGCAATAAATGTGCAGCATCTAAGTGTGCCCTCTTTGTAAGTATGTGTGTGTATGTGTGTGTGTGTGTGCACACATATGTGTGAACTGGGAGACCAAAACAAATTTTTTTCTCTATTTACAAACCATAAGCTTATATTGCAAAAAGTCCTCACACTTTACCATGCAACAGTAGACCAGCAGGTAAAAGCCAGAGCCCAGTCTTCACATACCAGGTATTGCAGCTTATCTTCATGGAGCTTCCTGGAGGGTACACCTCCCCGCCATGCACGCACGGGCACATGATGAGTGGCACGCACTGGCCTTGCTGGTCTTGTGCCAGGCCCGTGGGGCACTGGCAGCCTGGCACGCAGCTGCGGCTGCCCGTGGCCTCCTGGCAGCTCCAGTCCTGGTGCAGGTCGGCACAGGTGGCACCACACAGCCTCCCGCACTCCTGGTATACCTGGCCCCCAGAACATCGCACCGCTGGGCCAGACGGCAGAGACGGAGGAGGAGGCGTTGGAAATGAGGCCCAGGTAAATTGTGCTAGTACTGTTATTTTTTTACTTGCTAAAGACAATACTGAAGACAGTATTAAATGTAAGAAAATATACTGTTGTTTTTCGATACTTTTTTTTCATTGTGAGAGGCACACCTGAGTCACACTTGACACTAATGCAGGTGAAACCTTAGCAAAAGCTTTGGCGACAGTGGGGTAAGTTCTTACGGCAGAAGGTGTGATTTCTCCAGCTCACTAGCACCCCCTCCTGGGCACAGCGCTGTGCATAAGCAGTGAGGACAGTGCACTGGCATTGCCTGTGGGGGGCGCAACTGCACACCTCACTCAGACAGAGGCGCACATAGGGCTCTCGTTCTACTACGTCATGACACATCTGCAGAGAGGAGGCAAGAACAGGAGGTGTTACTTCATTTCAACGCAAAGAAACATGTTTGATGCTTCATTTCTATATATTTGTTTTCAAACTTTGTTTGCAATTTTTGTTTAATTCTACTCTTTGCAACAGTACTGTCTCCTTACAACTGTAAGTGTGTTTCCATTTATATTTCAGATGTAGATAACTGCATAAATTGTGGAGTACTGTCTGCCACACCATACTTGGAAAAAAGTACAGTAGGAGTTACCAACTGGTGTTACTTTGAATGGTCCCTAAATCATAAACTTACCTGAAACACAGGACTGTGGAGAACAGCACAAATGCTTTCCGCATACTGTCGGCGCTGGGTGTAGGTGCTGCATGGGTCAGAGGTCACAGTTGAGGGCAAAGGGCATGACCCAGGGCTGAACTTGGCAGCGAAAGAGGATACGCTGTTCTCGACATCCCCCTCTGGTGTGGTAAAGTCATCATGTTGGTTCCAGGTCAGTGTTCCACAGAGGCCTCTCACCTGACACAAACACACATAAACACACACATAAACAAACGTCACACCACTACGAGAGTGTGAGTTTTTCTTACGTCATATTAACCCTGCCAAATTATTGATGCACTTTCAATGGCCTTTTAATAATCTGCCACGGTTTATTGCAAGACTTTGCACCATGGAAATAAACCTGGAGAGTCATGAAAAAACACTATCAGCAAATCAGCAAAACACTGGAAGCACATTGTTGACAGATGCTTTACTGAAATGAGAAATGAACCTTATGGGCAAAGCCGGGCTCCAGAGTGATGAGGAGCAGAGGGCCGTCCGTGTGCCACAGCAGCTGAGCTCCAAACGCCTGGACGAGCAGGAAGCTGGAGGAGGCTCTGCGCACTGCCACATCAGCCGTGAGAATCGGCAAGTCCTCATGTTGCCCGTTCAACGTGAGAGAGCCTGGGAGGGCCAGTGTAACAAAGCACACAGAGATAGTAGTAGATGAACCAAAGGAGGAACAGAGACAGGGCACACAGAGTCAACTAATGGAAGGATGGATGGATGGATGGATGGATGGATGGATGGATGGATGGAGAGTCCAGTGTAGTAACAGACAGACAGAGCAGACTGAGCACACAGCTAGAAGGACAGACAGACATATATTCGGTTATACAATCAAATGGATGCGGTGTTAGACATATCATCAGCGCACCAGTGTTAGTGATGGTCACTGTGGTATGGAGTGCAGTGACGGACAGCTCCTGCAGACAGCCCCGGCCACCTCCCACCACACACACGCCTCCTCTGATGGCTACCGCAAGCTTCTCATCCACAAAATCCTACACCAATACACAGCAATACAGTGGAGGAGTTCAGCAGGAGGTCGTTCAGCAAAACATGGCCGATTTAATTACTGACCACTTCAGGTTTAAATGTGAGCTTGGTTAATTTATTTAATGACATTTTGAATTTTTAGAGCTTTAATATTAAACTTAAATGGATAAATATATAACATACATTTCAGGAAAACATGCAATAAAGTGCATTAACAACTGTGTCAACATCTTACCTCTACAGCAATGAATTGACAGTCACCAGCCTGGAGGTTATACATCTTTTTATCAAAAGTGGTGATCTGCATTGCTCCAGTAATACTGCACTGAGCTGCACACTTCTCTCCTGAACACTGCCACTGGCCTGCACGGCACACACTGACAAAGAGGAACAGAGTCTTGATTAATGAAGAGACAGAACAATGTCATTACTCACTACCCTCACTGATAACTTTATGCTCTTTGCAGTGCGATTCACTCCGTAAACCTTTTTCTTGATGTCGTTTGGAAACAATTCTGTGCATTGTGAAATCTCCACAATTATTTGTACCCTTGGTTAAGATGTGTTAAAAGCCTTAAAATAAATTAAATTCTTATTGCAGAAGCATAATCTCAGAATGAAAATTGTAGAAAATTTTATCCTTTAACTCAAGTAAATAAGAAAAAACACAATTACACAATTATTGGGACCCCTAACAATTCTTAGAAAAGAAATATAATAGAAGCAAAGGTTCTCCAAAGCTCACTGTAAGAGAATTGCATCAAAGAGTAGCATCTTGGGGTCACAAAGTCTCCATAACAACCCTCAGGCACTATTTACATGCCAATAAGCTGTTTGGGAGGCATCCATGGAAAAAGCCTTTTCTCACTTACAAGCATAAAAGTAAACGTACTGGGACTTCAACTGGGACTGTGTGCTTTGGTCAGATGAGACAAACATAGAATTTTTTGGCAACAAACACTCTAAGCGGCTCTGACATAATACAAAAGATGAGTAAGCAGAAAAGCACCTCTTGCCCACTGAGAAATATGGTAGAGGATCTGTGATGCTGTGGGCCTGTTTCTCTTACAAAGGCCCCAGAAATTTTTCATGTAAAATAAATTTCTTAATGTGGGACTTTTTTGAATAAATGCACTTGAATTAAAGGTTGGATCTAAAAAATAAATAAATAAATAAATAAAATGATTAGAACACATCTTCACCAGGGGTGCCATTAATTGTGGAGGGCGCTGCATGTACTCAAAATGTAACATTTTTAACCCTTTGCATCATTACACCCCTTTTGGGGGAAAATACATTTCTTATTCTCTGTTCATTTACTTGACTGCTTCTTTAATAGTGTTGTCACTTGCTCTCTCTGAAGTGTATTAATTACCAGCATGCAGAGACCCGGTTTCCCTCCGCTACCGTATGCTGTATTTGAACATGTTGGTCACTAATGCACACAGTGAGTCATCCATCATGCACATGCTCTAGTGCCAGTGTCAGTGCACCCACCAGGTGTTACATCTCTGTTTTATAGTGTCCCCCTCCTGGTATGTCCGTCGCCTGTAGAAGCAGGGGCAGTCCTCCCTTCGTAAGCACAGTCCTCCGTGCAGGAAGAGACCGGGAGGACACTCACAGCCGCCCACACACTCCTCCCGACACTGGCCCGCAGAAGGTGGGAGGGTGGAGGAACAGCTGGGGGGACAGGAGGACACACAGTCCGAGAAGAGCTGACCCCTGGGGCACAGCCGCTCTGCGGGAAACAGGACGGGGGGGGGGGGGGGAGAAACA
>JAOXYF010000008.1:14316231-14329596 GCA_028565775.1 Sternarchorhynchus goeldii
AGATCTAGGCCAGATTAAATGCCTATATTTTTGTCATCATCATCTTACACGCATGTACAGTACAACAAAATGTTTTCGTCGCATATCCCTGCTTGTTTATGAGCTGGGTTCAGAGAGCAGGGTCAGCCATTGTACGGCACCCTAGAGCCAAACGTGTTCAAGGCGTTGCTCAAGGGCCCAACAGTGGCAACCAGGCAGAGCAAACTTGCAACCTTCAGACTGAGAGTCCTAGAGTCCTAGAGTCCTAGCCACTAGGCTGATTTGACTGCAAGATATTAAGTGCAGTGCAGAATTTAGTTATCAGTGCTTCTATTGTGAGAAACATGTGTCTTACCATCAGGATTGTTGTTATAAACTCCACAAAGCCCTTTAGTTGTTGCAAAATGTTCTGCGGTAACAGTCAGATATACAGTGTTGTCCATGTCAAATTTCACTCTGACACCCAGTCCACTTTCTACAAAAACAAAATCTCCCAGCCAGTGAATACTCACTCCTATGAAAAAAATAGGCAGGGAAACAGTTTTACTACATTATGTTCATATTCTCTTTGATATATGTTATGCACATTTTACTGGAAGCATTTAATAATTACAATGAATAAATATATTTAATTTAAATAGAAGTAAACTCAAAATCTGATTTACAGACATGAGTCTCTGGTGACAGGCAAAGTAATCAGCTCTAGGGGAGACTGGAGAACTTGACACTAGTTAAGTAATGTAATAAACATGACCAGATATGCAGGAGATCCACCTGCTTGGAGGCAAAGCAAATCGACATTCTTAAATTCTTTGCAGTCATTGAGGAATGTTTCCCAATGTCTTCCAGACTGACAAAGTGTTAGTGAAATGATTTAAATATTATCATGGAGGTTTGATCATTTTCACATATATAAGGATCTTATTCTAAAGTAAACTAAGCACGATTTAAGTAAGCTAAATTAAATATTACGCAAACCTCACTGATTGGTTTCATTCATTGTAATACTAAGTTGTTAAATTCTCAGAGGAAGAAGCTCACATTACTTAAGCCTTTAGATAGGAAAAATGCTAAACAGAAAATCTTTCTAAACTGGATAATGAGTTGGGTTAAGTGGCTCATTCATGAAGTTCATTTCCAGAGGCAAAGGTAACTGACAATGTGTTTTACCCAACGTAGACACAGGTTTTATTACCTGCTCTACTGAACAGCTAATCTTATCTTGCTTAAGGGCACAATCATTTGACAAGCGAAAATACAATGGCTGACATTAGAAAGTGTTTTTACATTCGAATATTTTCCCCAAAAATGATAGTCATGTAGGCAGTGCATCTGTACCATTCTGAAAGACAGGGTCATTGTGTGGTAGCATGAGACCATTGAGAGACATGTTGCCTTTCTGAACAGAGACCAGGTCGTGTCCCATCATCATCCGTAAGGCCTAAAAAACACAGCAGTCAATCATGAGGCTTACGATCCACCTGTTGACGATTCCCCATGTGATTTAACCCTTTGTGTATATGCCACTATTGTGTTTGTCAAGTTTGTTGTGGGGTTCTCTAGCGTTTCTAAGTCGTCTGCCTTCCCTGTTTGTTTAATGCTTTGGTTTTTGGCTTACTGCCTAGTTATCCTGGTTTCCCCTTTTTGCTTTTATCTGTTTTGTCTGCCTGGTGTACCTATGTACTTGTGCATGCCCTTAGCGCGCTTTGTGTCCTAGCTTTTGGATTTCACTCTGTTTATTAAACCTGACCTCTGCTAACCAGCTGTGTACAGGCGCTGTACCTTGCTGCAGTGGCCGCTGCCTTCGCACACAGTGCTGATGTAGACGGCCCAGGTCCCATCGGACGACGTGGACAGCACATAGGTGCAGCCGCCCTGGAAATGGAAGTGCTTCCTGTCAAAGGAGCGATAATGCGCTCCACCCCAGCTCATACAGCTCGCAGAGCCTTTGGGGTCTTGAACCCGCCCAAGGAGACCCCTGCGTGGGAGTGGTGAAGGCTCAGAGTCTGTAAACACAGTCCAGAAGCACATTGCTTACAGATAAACTCTAGAAAAATAGGTTAATTTGGCTCAGTGCTTTTACTTGGCTCCATGTAAGTATGTCCTGGTGTTTACAGCTGCTTGGTGTTTGATATGGTCAAAGGTATTTGATATGGTTTTATACAGTGCAAAAGAAATACTATACTATAATAAAAATGAGGCTAGCAAGGCTAATGAAGTCCTTTGCTATCCTTTTACTGAGATGAAGATCACAGTTGACATTCACACACCTGGCAGAAAAGTGAGAGAACAGGACAGGCAGGTCTGGTCAGAAGCATTTCTCCAGCTCCGACCCCACAAGGTCTCACAGCAGTGCTCCAGAGCCATGAGAGAGGAGTTCTGAATGCCCGGAAACTCCTCACAGCTCCATGTGGAGAAACAGAGACCCCTAACACTAACTCCTAGGGAGAAAGGCACAGAGAAAAGAAACACGATGTATAAATAAACAATTTATTACATAACAGATCAAGTAAAGGACAAGATACTGGAAATTTGACATATGTACATGAATTACAGGGTGGTTCCATTTTTGTTTAAAGAATTGCAACCAGCAAGCAAGGCATTGAGGCAAGGTGGGGCGAGTCTTCTTCTATAGCACGTTTCATACACACCAGCAAGTGCTGTGCATCAACATAAATGAATTATTTAACAATATATATTACATCAAGATTTATACATGTATGTTATTGTCACGGTGGCCGCCCTGGCCTCCTCTCCCCGTCTTATCCGTGTGGGCGTGTCTGTGTGGAGGTGTGTTCCTGTGTCGTGTCTGTGGGATGAGTGTGTGTGCCTGTGTGTACGTCGGGAGGTGGTGTAGGCGGAGTGCTTCTTGTCGGTCTCGTGGTTGTTTGTTAGTGTTACTAGTTTCACCTGTGTCTCGTTAAGGGTGAGCGTATACAAGCGTGTGCATGTCACTAAGCGTTTGTCAGTCTATGTCGATGTTTTGGTTCCTGCGTGTGCGTGAGTATCAGTGTCGCTGTAATCTTTGCAAAACCGAAGCTAGGAAAAACTTGTCCTTTTTTCTCCGAGCTCATCAGTCTTGCCTCCCTTTTTGCAGCTCTCCCGTGATAGTTTGTAATTATATATATATCATAGAGAAAGAGATTATATTAATATGTTATTACATATGAGTAATTGTAGTTTAGTGTAGTATGACAGTAGTGGTTTCTGAAGAAACGGGATGTTTCGGACAGAGGTACTTCATCTTTACAAGTGCTCAGCTGAAGAAGGACCTCTGTCCGAAAACAAATATACATATGTAGATTAATCCAGTCACAAATGTTATTGATCCAGACCTAATACACATATAGCCCATAATGAATGGGCTTTTCCAGTAATCTCAACTGGATCTCTTACCTTGGGAGCAGCCAGGACCAGTCCAGCCTTCACAACAGGCCCTCACTGTCCTATTCACACGTTCTGTTACAACATTCGCCGCTCTACAACACACGCGCACACACACACGCACACGCCCCCCAAGCACACAGGCACAAATACCAGCTTGTTCCAAGAAATGTATCACAAGAGAAATGCAATTAACTTCCCATAAATGACTATATCCGTGAAACGCATAACGGCGAAAACAAAATGTCCCTATGCTTTGAAATGGTTTTTTTTCTTACTTGTATAAGTAGCAGGAAGCTTTGGAACCCTGACTTTTGAAATACAGAGCTATGCCATCATCACCCCCGTGTGTGTGCCGCATTCTGTCCACATCGAGCTTCCAGCCTTGGGTGTTGTACCGGTACACCTCGGAGCAGTCCACTTCAAGCTGCAAACGGGGGGAGATGATGCTCTCCAGCTTCTCCTCCACTGTGTGCTCACACCAATGACTGAGGTTTAAAGAAGACTATAGTGTTAAAGTTAAACATTGACAAAAGCAATCAGCAACAATGCACAATGGTGAGGGGAGTCAGCTGGGGGTGTTTCTGCATTTTTGTTCTGCTGATGTGTGAAGTGCACTTCAGCCAAAAAAGTAAGACATATTTTACATACGATATGAGAGAGGGTAACCTATTCTACATACGATATGAGAGAGGGTAACTTATTTTACATAAAATTCGAATACATATTTTGCTTATGTATTCTACATAACCGCAATATGCAAAATATCCCATCAAGTGCTAAAGGCTTGTTTGTGAAGCAAAAATATGTAATCTAAATTATAATAGAAATATGCAGCAAATTCTTATAAACTGCAGCTCTAGAGCAGTGTTTTCCTATGCAATGCTCAGGGCTCCCAGATGGTTCTAAGTTTTTGCTTTAACCTAATGTGTTGGGAACCTGGGCAAAGAGAAAACAGTGGGCCCTGGTGGGCCCCTGAGAGCCGCGTTGGGAAACACTGGCCTAGAGAATGGGAATTTAAGAAACTGATCGTCACTGAGCTGCCTTTTCCATTCTAGGAACAAATACATCATCCCTGCAGATGAAATATTTTCCTCTATCCTTTAACTGACACCTACACCAAGATCATTTACAGTTAAATATCACATTTGAGCCAGACTAGACCTGTACTCTTGTTCATTCATGTTTCATAATGTCTGCTCTAGGCCAGGGACACCATGGCCTCATTCTGATTTCAAATGCCACCCAGTAAACTAGACACAGGCTGTAGCTCAACCGCTAGCACCTGACTCACCTCACTGTTTCTATGCTGAGCCGCTTAACCGAAACTATGCCCTGTGATCAAGAAATGGCACACAGACACTAAGTGGATGTCAGTAGGGTGTTGTTAAGATGCTCACCCTAGTCCTATTTTGAGGTGCAGACCCAGCAAAAATACAAGTAACGCCTTCATTATGTCTTTGAGGGTCCTTGCGGAAATGTGTAAGGGCAACTGAAAAAGAAGACATGTTAAGTGATATTATCAGGCTTAGGTCATGTTATCATTGATGCTACACGAAAACCACGATCAATATGTTGTCAATGCTGCCACGTTCAGAATGGCTAAAAAGTGACAAACCATTCTAAACACTTTTCAACTCATAGTTGATTATTGCACAAGAACCTTTATGGTACAGTATTCTGTTCACTTCTTTCATCATTCCACTATGCCATAAGTAATGTACATTGGGTTATACAACATGTGAAACACCTTTGACTTCCAAAAATGAAATGCTGTGCTACATCGGATATTGTCCAGATACAATATCCAGTGCAAAATTCTGGTAATGATTAAAACAGGAGTTAGGCAATCAAACCTGAAACCAGTTACCTGGGTCTTTGGATTCAGTCAGGAGATTTTATCACTTCCAAAAAAGTTCCTTAACCTCCTTAAAACTTCTTTTTAAATATTTCCTGGTCTTTCCAGTGTCTCGTGTTCCTTCTGTTTCTTATCTATGTTACATCCTTTGCAGAAACTGAAGATTAATATCTTTTCACTTTTGGTCACAGATGTAAAGCGGTTCCTCAGTGAAGATTATGAACCTACTCATCGCCTTGAGTGCTGTTTTTTAAACGGTGGGGGGATTCACAGCTCTGTGGTAGCATCTGAGAGGGATGCAATTGGAGGAGAAGTCACTGAGCCACAGCTGTAAGGTCAGCCATTAGCTCTTCATTGGGTGATGCCAATACTCAGTGGTCCTGTATGACCAGCGAAAAAGAGAGGCAGGAGTGTTAAGTCCACGTCCCTTTGCTGGAGGGCTGTTTGTGCAAGTCTAATCCTATAAAGACATGCTTCAGGGGAAGGGTTTCAGAGGCGTTTATTTAATAAAGTGTGTCAATAGGGAAGGACCGGGGGGGCAAGGGAAGCCTGACCAGTATCACTTGCCTGGCGCACTGACTTCAGTGCTAGGCACAAACACAGCTGCCTCCACACGTCGCGCTTCATGTAGTCTGAGATTGATTCCTCTAGGCTGTACCACTGACACTCAATGACATGTTAATATAACCATAATTAGCAATGCTAATAAGCAGACAAGCAAACCAAATCCCCAGGATATTAAAAAAAATTATAGTTAGGAAGCAAATATGAAAAGAATATGTAAGCACTTGAAAGCATATAAAAGATTCTTTTTTTCGGTCAGGAAAAAAAAGTCATATTGTTTCACTGTCTAAAAACTGCCTAAAATTTTATCCAATATTCTCTCAAATGTTATGTTTTATTTTCAGTAAAGCATTAAACTAAAATAACACATTGCCAAGCATGCACATTATTCTGGAAAGCACTGTGCCTTAAAATGCTACACTGTGGAACATGTCCAAAAGTAATCATAAAATACTGCATTTAGCCATCTGTCAGTGCACTGAGGACTAAGTGTACTTTCTTAGAAAGATCTCTCTCTGCGCTGAGATATGAGTTATGTTTAAATATACAATTTATCAAATATTTATTTTGCAGAATTCATTGTTAAGGAAGGAGAGGGAAGCTTATTTTTTTAGATAAATATGTAAAAGAAATGCAAACCTATTCATCTGCATTCATGTTAATGCACTTTTATCATTTCCATCCAAGATTTGTTTCGAAAGTTTTATGGTGTATGTTATTGGCCAATCGACTCTTGAGAAGTGGGAGGCTGATAAAAGCAGCAGAACCAGAACAGAACGATTCATTTCTGATCTCCTTTCTGCAGAAGACTGAATAGGACACTTCATCAAAACAGAAGGGTTCATTTTAGAAGACTTCAGAAAAAAGGTTACTGCTTGGCCCAGACTGTGAAGCACATTTCACCAGTGGAGATCTCAGAGAACTGAAAAACTCTGAGCATACAGAGCTGGTAAGTCTGATCAGCGTCATGTTGCTTTAAATATACATTGTTTCTGTGAATGTATTAGATGTATAGATAATTATTGATTTTTACAACAACTTTGTGGCAACTTTCATGGAGTGACCATGAAAAAAGCAGTTATCTACAGTCACAAGAATAATAATCTATATTGAATATTTGACTGTGGATTGATTTTTTTCCCCCGCATTCACTCAAGAAAATAGTTGAACAGAAAAGGTGAAGTGTATGTGGTGTTAGCACATTCTCTCACCTGTGTTTTTATGACACTAATTTGGTCTGTGTTGCCATAGTGCAAAGGTCATGCCTTGGTAACTGAAATAGTTTTTTCAATGTCTAATTTTGTCTTTATACAGGAACAGACATGCAGTTGTGTTTGATGCTGATCATGGCTTCACTGGCCACGGAGGTTGCTATGTCTAGATTGAGGGAATGGGCCCATCATGGGGCCTCCATGTTTGCTGATCTCAGCCCTCAAGAGATGTATGTCGTGAGAGACTACCTCTACTCTTGCAGTGAGCTAGGACTTACTTCACCCCAAGACTTGTCCCTGAAAAAGAACAGCATCCTCCTCATAGAGCTTCAAGTCCCTCGAAAGCACGAGGCCCTCTATGCACTGGACAGAGGGCAAGCAAAGCCACAACGTCAGGCTCGTGTTGTGGTGCAATTTGCTAACCAGGCTGAGCCTAATATAACAGAATATATTGTTGGTCCTCTGCCTTTCCCAGATTCCTATCAACTTAAGACTTTCAAAGGAAACAAACCTATACGCTTTGAGTCACGGCCAATCTCTTCTGTTGAATACATACACATTGATGCCATCTTGAAGAAGATTTCAAAGAAAGTGAACAAGATTCTGTATGAGAGCACAGGTTTCACATATTCAAATTGCACCGATCGCTGCCTGACCTTCTCAGACATAGCTCCACGTGGGTTGGAGCCAGGAGAGAGGCGGACATGGATCATGCTGCAGAAGTTTGTGGAAGGATACTTCATTCATCCCGTAGGATTTGAGGTTCTCATCAACCACAAAGACCTGGATCCTGAGAACTGGTTTGTGGAGAAAGTGTGGTATAATGGACAATATTTTGACAGCTTGGAGGAGTTAGTGGAGAAGTATGAAAAGGGATTAATCTCCAAAGTCAGACTGCCTGACCACAATGAGAAGGATCTGTTCTCTACCTACATTACTCGTGGCCGAAGCAACACACACACAAACATCCATGGACCGAAGTTTGTGGAACCTCAAGGTCCTAGATACCGAATAGATGGAAACTTTGTGGAATATGCAGGATGGTCCTTTGCCTACCGTGTTCGTTCATCTGCTGGTCTCCAGATATTTGACCTTCGTTTTAATGGTCAGCGGATTGCCTATGAGATTAGCCTTCAAGAGGCCATTGCCTTCTACTCTGGAGACAGTCCAGCTGCAATGCAAACAAAATACATAGATGCGGGTTGGGCCATGGGAACCTCTGGTTATGAACTCGCCCCAGGAATCGACTGTCCCGAAATTGCCAGTTTTGTGGACAAGTACCATTTCTATGACACTCAGAAGCCAGTGCGCCATAGGAATTCACTTTGCATCTTTGAGATGACTACAGGCTCACCTCTCAGAAGGCACTTTAACAGCAACTTCAGAGGAAGCTACAATTTCTTTGGGGGCCTTGAAAACCACGTTCTGGTGATAAGAACAACATCCACTGTCTACAATTATGACTACATCTGGGACTTTGTCTTCTATCAGAATGGAGTAATGGAGTCCAGGGTTAGTGCCACTGGGTACATTCATGCCACATTCTTCACAGAAAATGGGTTAAACTATGGAAACAAGGTTTACAGCTATGTTCTTGGAAATATGCACACACATCTTATTCACTACAAAGTGGACCTAGACATTGCAGGTAAGCTCACCAATAAGCATATATTCTCAGATGTTAAAATAGTTATGAATATTGATGGAATAAAAGTAAATTATATATTGTGTAATGAATTGCCCTAAATGTAGTGTACTGCCCTAAATGAAAAAAATATTATTCTAAAACCACATTGTATTTATAGGATAGTGCAAGGGCCAGTTTTTGAGCATGCGCTATGGTTTTGCAAAAGAATTTGACCTTTTGAAAATCAGCCTTACTTTATATGCATAAAACTAGAACTTATTTGAATATGCACAAAAACAACTGTATATTCTGTTTATATTAATTCATTGCATATTTGCTTTAACAATAACCTGTAACATGCTGTTTTTTGACTACTGTAATTGTCTTTCTCCTGTTCAAGGGCGAGGTAACAGCTTTGAGTCACTGGAACTCAAATATGTTAACTTCACCAACCCCTGGAGTCCCAGCCACACCATCAAACAATCCATCCTCCACAGGACACAGCACAAAACAGAGCGCAGTGCTGCCTTCCGCTTTGGCAAGAAGTTCCCTCGCTATTTACACTTTTACAACCCCAATGAGAAGAACAAGTGGGGACACCAGAAGGGCTACCGCATCCAGTTTAACTCCCACGGCCACAGCGTTCTGCCCCGTGGCTGGAGAGAGGAGAATGGTATTCCATGGTCAAGGTATCATTACTGCATCACTCCAAAAATATGAAACATTAGATATAAATTTTAAAAAAGTAAAGCTCTCTTTGCATGTTAAGTAGGCTCCCTACCCAAAGTGAAGTGACATCAGACTCTGAAAAAGTGGTTCGGATTAACACTGCAGTAGTAGTGGAGTAAGAAAAAAACATAATGGAAATAAGGGAAATATAATGCCATATTATTATTATTGTTGTTGTTGTTGTTGTTGTTGTTATACACAAACACATCCAAATGTTAGTAACAATGTTATGATATTGTTTTCAGTGTTTTAAGGGTATGAAACGTTTAAAAGTTTAAATATACACTGTATATATTACACACAAATATACACATAATATATATACACAGAAAAACAGTAATTGTGCTTAAAGAAAACGAGCGACTCATGTCTAAGTGTGCCTGTCTTTGCCAATTGTAGATACCCTTTGGCTATAACCAGACACAAGGACAACGAGGCCACCAGCAGTAGCATCTACACCCAAAATGATCCATGGGAGCCTGTGGTGTCATTTGAGGACTACATACGCAACAACGAAAACATTGTGGACCAGGTATTACAACTGTATCACTTGGGCAACCATATAAAACCACCAATGTTTACAAAAAAAAAATAAAATTAATGACTTAAGCCATCGATTCTGAATGCATATAATGATGCATAAAAAACTCAGATGCATTAAAATAAAGCAAAGGTTCAAAATTCATAAACTTTGAACTTATTTGAATTTTTTTTTTTTTTTACAGGATTTGGTTGCATGGGTTACAGTGGGATTCCTACACATTCCTCACTCTGAGGACATTCCTAACACGGCAACTCCCGGAAATGCAGTGGGCTTCTTCCTTCGGCCTTTTAACTTTTTCGATGAGGACCCCTCGTTGTCATCACGCAGTACGGTTATTGTACGACCGGACAAAGAGGGCAGACCAACAGTTCAGAGATGGACTCCAGAGGTCATAGGTCACTGTGTCTCCAACCAGCCTTTCTTCTACAATGGCACATATTATAGTGTCTAAAACCGATTTTGAGATGGCTTCGTATCATGTAAAAGATGTTATTAGTATTTTATATGAAATCCTTAGGCTGTAAAAAAAGACTTAGCAAAAAGACAAAGCAAAATGAATTTACAAAGCACAAGGGATCCTGTAATGAGCACATATGCACATACTGAAATTAAGTTTTGTGTCAAATGCATAAGAAAATAAAAATGGAAATGTAATTTTTCTCAATACCTTGTAAAATTGAATAAACAAACTTCTATGTCACTTTTGTATGTCTAATTCAGTTATCTAAATGCTGGTTCTATTATTTTGGTTGTCAGGCCTACCACATTTTGTTGGGGGGTCTGTGAGAGGTTGAATGAAAGAATGTGTATCCATGGCCTGGATTTATGTTTAAAGAGAATCCAGGAAGCAGGATGCTTCATCCGCCAGCTAATCATCTCAACAGCGCTAAGCAGCTGGAGTTCTTAAGTGAGAGAGAGAGCAAACCATCCTGTCCCAAAACTCTCTGTAAACAATCCAGATCTCACCTGCATGGTTACCCTGGGAAACCTAGAGAGAGGAAAGAAGAAACAACTTGTTTCTTATTTGAGTCTTTTACAAGTTTATTAAGCACACTAAAAGACACTGGAATAGACAATATTTGATTTAATGATAGCTCTCGATGTGTGTGTGGGAAGGGGGGGGGGGTTGTAACAATTAAAATAATCTATTTAGTTGTTGCTTAATAAATAATATGACCCTCATATAGCAAAAAGCAATAAACAGTATTTCTTCTTTAAACATTTAATTTCCATCCACCAACAGCATACATAAACTGCAGCAATGCAGTGGAATCTAGTTAAGGTGTAGGTTTACAATCAAAAGTTCCTTCTGACAACTGTTGGCTGAGGGTTTTACAGTGGATGTTAAAGTAGCCTACCAGCAGGACAGGACACGACTTTTATCTGGTCAAAGAAGAAATGGCAGTAAGGCAAGGACCTCAAACCTTATGGAGAACTGGAATTCCTACACCTTGCCAAGGCAACAAGGACCCATGCATTACCACAGTTCAATCTTTAGAAAACAAAGAAGAACACTGACATACAGTAGTATACTGTATGCCTGTTTGTCTATCTATCTCTCAATATCTCTCTCAAATTACATGAGAGTGTTTAATCTAAAATCATTTAAATCCTGCTAAATGACTACTTCTTGCTCATCCTATTGGTGTCGTTTGTTCCTAACTGCTGTTTCCTGTAGGATGTAGTAGGATGTACAACCAGAAAGGGGAGAGTAAGAGGTGGAGCCCTGTTACTGTGAGCTTCTGTCAACTCAGTAATGCTTTAAAATGCATGTCTCCCCCATTTACATTTGTAAATGTCCGACATGTAGATGTTAAAACAAAGAACTGTGGAACTCTTATTACAGGTAAAATGAAAGTAAACTAGATCTAAGAAAACTGATCATATTGCATAGCAGGAATAACCCTTTGAGATCAAGAGCTCAGCCTGACTCCACCCTTCACATTGAATTAGGCCTGTACTCTTGTCTTCTGAACAGTGATGATCACACCTGCACTGGTACAGAGGAACAGATGTACCCCCTGTAAAACGTACGTCATTCTAGCTATTGTTTCTGCTTTGCAGAGACTGGGAAAAAAAATTCAGCGTTGAGAGTTAGAATCTTTAGCCGAAGATCCTGTATAGATGTGCATGTGCTGATGAAGGCCAAGATACCAGAAGAAATATTTGTCATTTTGTGCCAGAAAAGAGGAGAAGTAAAAGTCAGTTGGGTAATTTCTCTAGCACTGTTCCAGCTGCACTGACTCGACAACTATTATCCAGCTGTAGACAGAGCTACATAAGCCAGCTGGGTTCTTACTGGGGTAATACTGATTTACTTCACAGCCCATTCAGCATGATCAATTTGATTTACAAAATAGAGATGAAGTCAGTAACAGACACAAGGACAGGATGAGGCACGATTTCATGGCTGGTCTGTGGTGGTCAATCAAATTGAAGACTTCCTGTTTTTTCCTTAATTAATATGAAGACCTCTGCTGAAGCTCAGATGGAGCAGATTTGGGTTATAATAATCATGTTGATCATTTGAGTGTGATGAAGACACTGAGCATCTCTTAAGACCCCAATAAGATGAATAATGCAACTGTAATGGCCTTAACCTTGAAAGAGTCTGTCTCCCAGACAGGAGTTTTAGTATGGGAACATGATCTGTGAAGACAATGGTAAACAGAGTCGCAACAAACTAAAACTGAAAAATAAGCTACGCACTGGAGTTCTTAGAAGTAACCTCTGAGGAAAACACAGCTATGAATGAAGCTGTACAAAATCAAATCACAATTTAAGCACCAGATCAGTCTAGCCTGTTTTTGATTTTTCCACAGCTAAATAGCAGCTAGAAATCTACAAAATACAAAATTAAAGCATGTGTGTTGTTCAATGTGTCTGTTGTTTCGCTATTAAAAGCATGCCTATCTATTACAGTAACACCTAAAATGGGATGCAATATACATAAAAGTCTATTATAATCAATATCATACATTTCTAAAAGATTTAGATACACCAAACTGTGAATCTGTGCATATGGAAGTAATTATTACAACATTTAAATCTCCAGTTTCAGTTTTTTATGCAATTTTATTTATCTGTAAATATTTATATTTACATAGATATATGTAGGTCCTTACAGCTGTTTCTCTGAGCGCTCTCTCTCCCATGTGGAGAGTAAAAGAGCAAGCTGAAAGAGAGAAAAAGAAAAGGTAACACAAAAGAGATAATTACCCATCCATCCATCCTAAGAGAGAGAGTGAAAGTGAGAGAGAGAGACAGAGACAGAGAGGGAAAGAGGGAGAGAGAAACACACAGAGAGATTTATAGAAGCTAACTAGTAAAATCAAGGCTCTCGAATATGAAACGACACACCGACATTCCTCAATACACATAAACTTACATACGTGAAAGGTGTCCTCCGTAATGAACTGGATACGTTTTTGCTCTTTTTTAATGCATCACAGACCTGGATGCATCATAG
>JAOXYF010000008.1:14338151-14362407 GCA_028565775.1 Sternarchorhynchus goeldii
AGTCTGTGATTTCTAGAATATTGCATCTTTACAACATCACAAACTCATTCAAGTCCCCCAAGAAGGCTGGTTGCCCATGAAAGACAAATGCAAGAGAGGACTGGATAATGCAGAGAATTTCCATGGGTAATCGGTTCAACTCTGGGTAAGGATCTGTCTTGTCATATAGTGTCTCAACGTTTAAGAGCATTTGGACTGAAAGCTCAATCTGCAGTAACCAAACCTCTCATTAGCAGAAACAATCAAAAAGCTAGACTCACCTTTACTGAGGAGCATGTTGCATGGACAGAGGAGAAGTGGTCCAGAGTTCATTTTAGTGATGAAAGCAAGTTTAATTTATCTGGGTCTGATGGGGAACATTATGTTCGTTGACAAACTTGGGAAAGACTGAACCCAAAGTGTGTAAAGAAGTCTGAAAGGTGGAGGAGGAAGTGTCATGGTTTGGGGAATGTTTTTGGCAGCAATAGTTGGACCTCTCATACAGCTACATGGAAGAGTAAATGCAAGTATGTATCAGAACCTTCTTCAACAACACGTCGTTCCTTCCTTGCGTTCATCACTCAATCAGCCAGCAATTTTCATGCAGGACAATGCCCCCTGTCACACAGCAAAACGGGTAAAGCAGTTCCTTGAAACTGAAAAAATATTTAAACAATGAAATGGCCAGCCCAGAGTCCTGATCTAAACCCAAAAGAAAATCTCTGGAAAATCCAGACCAGAGTGGTATGAGAGACTAGTGATGTCCTGTGGCCGCAGATATGCTGAAGTCATTCAAAGCAAAGGCCTGTAAACTTCCTACTGATTACTGACTGTTGTAAACTTCAGAAAATTTAGTTGTAATCTTTTTCTGGGCTACAGTAATTGCTTTTCTCTAAGTTTGATCGTCACATTTTTTGCTAAATAAAGGTTTCATGTTGATATACTTTGGTAATTTTGTAAAACACTGTTCTAGTGGCATGGTGTACCCCTTACAAAAATCTTTCAAATGTTGATCAATATAGATTACATTATTTCTGAAAAAATAGTGTTCATACACTGTCATTCAGTATTATAACCCAAATAGAATGAAAGTATTGAAGTGAGGGCAGGTCTGTCAATACAACGCAAGGACCACACAAAACAGTGGAATGGAATGTTCTAAAGCAATGTTACTCTGAACCCTTTACAAAGAAACCTAGAGTGTCTTCTCCTTTTTAACCTACAAACTCAGCTTTCAAGGCCTTTGTGAGCTGAACTAGGTTGTATCAAGCTAATGAGTACAGGGCAGAGGCAATAGGAAATTCCCAAATAGAGAAACACCTCTAATTCCATAATGCACTTGTAAACATTTGGCAGTCTTAAAAAAAATTAAAGCATGCTTCAAATTTCCCTTGTTAACATATACATAAGATTTTCATAGTGGCAGAGCAATTAAGGACAGCCAGATAAAACAGTGTCAGATAAAACATCAGATAAAACAGTGTCAGATCTTGCATATGTTTGCTTGTGGAAGGCAAACCCATAGAATATGTAGTAATATGCAATGCCTTTGAGTCTAACACCCTAGAGTCATGATAATTACCACCTGATGAATTTAATCAAATATGGTAGAACTGGGTAAACAGTACTGGTGACAACTTTCTTAGTAACATGGCATCTTTCAAATGTTACATACACACACACAATCCTCATCTGTCCACATGTATTTACAAAGCCATCACTAAAAGAATTGTTTCTAAATGCTTTAATCACAACATTACCAAACCCAGCACTAACTGCATGCATAATATTTTGATCTATTTCTAATGCCATAGTTATAGAAAGTGAAGCAGTGATTTAAAAAGAATCAAATAACTACGAGTTTTATAAATAAATGGTCTGCGCTGCAGGATATTTCCACATAACAAACCAATACCACATATCACATGTCATGAACAAATGCCCTGGAGCACTGATAATTTATTTGTGATTTAATATCTGATAGAACAATTTAAAGAAAAATTTAACCAGTCCGACTATAACAGTCTATGACTAACAACCCAAGACTGTTTAGCTTGTTGGCTTGAGATAAAAGATAACTAGGAGCTTGTCTAATGAATCATTGTCAACATCATTATTCCATGGAGAAAATCTGAAAACCTACGGAATGCCTAATAATAATAATAATAATAAAAAAAACAGTACGATTGCATTTCACCAACTCATCATACTGACATTTAGCTTTAGCCCATCAAAGTCAACACATCTGCCAAGTTTTTAGAAGGAGTATGAATAGTAAGTCATGCCTGGGGCTTATGGAAGGTTAAATATGGAAAGAATGTAGGATAATCAGATCATTCTCATTTGGGCATATGAGGAATCAAAGGATGTAAAAAGGAAATGAAGTGCTGATGTTAATGAACCAACACCCCCAGGTCACCCTTGTGTGAATATGACTGTGCTTCTCCAAAGCTTTAACTAGCACATACACAATTGGCAGTCATTAAAGGGTATTTAATTTAAAGAGCTAAACTTGTGACTGTGCACTATCTTAAAAAGTGATGTTTTAATTTTCAAATGAAAATGGGACGTATTGTAATTTACAAGCTTGGGTTATAGGCATTTGGTGTTAACCTGAATGTGTGTGTATGTGTGGTTGTGTGTGTGTGTGTGTGTGTGTGTGTAAGGACAGTCAGACACAGAATTCTCATGTAAACTAGAGGATGAATGTGTTGTTCCCATCTTTTGCAAGTCACCATGTCCTATAAGGAGGGTGTAATTTCCATACAGACTGATATGATTAAAAATAACACAATTTGCTTGATTAGGTAGTTGTATATAGTGTAAAGGAAAATTTATGATGATGGGGAAAAGCAAGGAGGAAACCCAAATGGTCATGCAGCAGCTGAATGTGCTGAATCAAATTTCTAAGAGACAAATTAACTTCTCAGGTTGTTAGTCCATTTGGCTTTGTGCTATTCATATTTTGTTTAGTTATGGAACAGTTAACCATTTTGCCATTTTTTGCTGATTTATCTAGAGCAAATTATTTTGGTAGCAATGAAAATTCATTAACCTCTGAATAAGTAATAGTTAGTAACGTTTAATACATTTCATTACGTAAAACATTACGTTTTTTAGTGTTCCATTCAGACTGGGCTATATAAGATTTTAAACGGAGTGGATCTAATGCAAAGACGTATGCAACTGAATTTCTATGCAGAAGGTTGCTGTCTTACAGTGGCCGTATTGTTTAAATAGACATTCATAAGAAATAACTCACGTTGCCAGTGACATTTTATGTTACTTACAAGATAGGTTACTTATTACTCTTGACAGTATTGAACGGCAACCCTGTACTCCCATTTCGCCGTATTACTGAAGTTTTACTCAGTATCATATGGCCTTATACACTCTAAATTAAATTGATGGTTGAGTGCACTTTAAAATTCAGTAGCGTTAGCTTAGCCTGCTCCTAGCCTCGATTAATCCAGTTTGAAATCAAGTGAATAAATAATTTGTTACACTAAGCATGTAAAATGTAGTTCTGGGTAGACTTCACCAATCCAAAAATATCTCTGCCAGCTGAGGCTCTTTTCATAGACGGTTTTATGCTTGGCGCGGATTGACAGTGGTTCGTGCATGATTCAGCCAATCAGCAAGCGAGTTAAACGGACACGCCTTTAAACGCTCATAATGTAATCAATTCTGGCGAGTATGGACGCGTGCTGCATAGTCTATTGAGCTCGCACTGCTAGTGCAGGCTGTTGTCGGCTATGTTTAACAAGGTGAAGACGTCGGATCCGTGAAGTTTTGTGGAGAAAGTGTAGCTCATATAAAAAAAGAAAAGCATGACTGAGAGATTTCTTGTCACCCCCGTCGGTCATGGCAATGCAAGCACGAGCGAGGGGGTTCACCATGACCCCTTACCTGCCTTAGGAGGTGAGGGAGATTTGGATCAACGCGAAGCTGTTCCTATTCTCGAGTACAACAGAGAGCCAAACAAATACGGTAAGTAGTGCTTGCATTGATACCGTTTTCTACATGCAGACTTAAGCAAATTTTAGAAGTCTGGATGGGAGCTGACAGTGTTACTGTTGGTTACAGTATTAGCCTTTGTATTGTTATTACCTTGAGTATTAGTATTAGGCAGTTTTTTAGTTAGTAGATATATCCATGCAATTTGAATGTATGGTTTACAAATGGGTTAACAGTATGTGATTATATTTCGAATATAACAGTATGTAATATATGTTATTCACCGTCTTCGCTCTCGAATTTAAGGTTTCGAGACACCGTTTTTTTTTAATCTAAACAATAAGTAGATACGTATTCTATTATACATATTATCTTCTAGTCTTCCAGCTGTATGTTCGCAATTGGTGAATATTACCTAAGTTTGTGCTCGCATTCATCAACACCCTCATAAGTGCCTTTGATTTGTACCACCACACGGAAGATAGAGACGCTACAAAGGAGACGCGCTGCATGGGTTCTCTGTTAAGGTTGTTTAGTAATTGTACTGTTTAGTCAACAAAACCATCATGCCTCTTCAGTGTCACAGAAACATGGGCTAGGGTGGCACTAGTGAAGCTTAGCTTATCTCGAGTCCACCAGAAAAACCCAGTTAATGCAAGTTGGTACCTCTGCTCGTTTATTTCTGTACACTGTTAACGTGTGTGTGTGTGTGTGTGTGTGTGTGTGTGTGTGTGTGCGCGCGCGCGCAAGAGCTGACAGTTAACTTATTGTGAAATAAATTGGGTGAGGTCTGCAGAAGAGCATGTACAAGGTACATGTAGTCTCTGTTCTGTTAAGGCGTATGGTTATTGTTAAGTTTAATCGAGTAAGGGACAAGTTACAATGTCATATAATACAAGTTAAATAAATAAATGAATGAATTCATTTTATATAAAAAATATATATTGATAATGAGAACTCTGGGCATTTTTTTGGGCACAGTACTTTTCTATCACTGATGACTTGCTGTTGCACATTGTGAAATTTCTTTTGAAGGTTGTTTGGAAGTTAGTTTGTCTTTAAAGCAGTGGATACTGTTTGATATACTGCACTTTTAAGCTTAGATTTGTCAGTTTATTAATAATGATGTGTTTCATTTGCTTATGTGTAAAATCAAATAGTCTCAAAGTAGGTTTCCATTCTTATACATTAAGTACAGAGAAGGATTCTGTTACCATTTATCAAGACACCATACTCCATTAAAGTTAGTTTGCTTATTGAATCACTGAAGATTAATTTGGTAAAATGGACAAGTTTATGTAATTTAAGCCTAATGTCTGTTGGTGTGAATAGGAATTGCTGAACGTGCCTCTGTGTTCATATAATTATTCATCACGAGGACAGTATGGGATCACTTCTCCACCCCTTCAGCTGTGTCAGTTAGGTTGGATTCCTGTGTTGTCAGTCTTTTTAAAACCATGCTGTAGCCTAGTAGGGCGTACAGTTTTCAAAACATATGTTATTAGATATTCGATCAGATATTCATGCGATATTATATTTACGTTATTAGATAATAGATATGGTATAATCATTTATGCCATTTAACATTTTGCAGCAGTTGCTATAAACAGAATAAGCCTGTATTTCACATCAATGGCATTAGCCCATGTAAATGGTTTGTGTAGAGTGTGCACTCTGTTGGACATGTCCTGCATCTCAGGTGTGTATGATTTCACACATTATGTAATCTGTGGTTTAGTGTAGGGATGGACAATTAGGTTACTTTTATTCAGTGGCTGGTACTGATTTATTATGCAGTGATAAATTACCTTAACAGCAGTATCCTTCAAAGTTATGAGCTCTTGTTTAGCTAACTGTCACTTTCCCTTAAATGCAAGGACTGAAGAGTGTCAGGTTCTCTCACACTCAAGTACTGGTTTCTTTGACAAACTTGAAACTACAGAAGCAGAGTATTGCTTTTACACAGTGAATGGGGATAATTCTACCATTAGCCTGAATCATCAGTAGCATCTCTTGGCAGGTCTATATTTTCCGAATAGAACTGCACCCAGCAGTCACTGTTTGAATCAGGGAGCTCGTCTCACACTATTGACCTGCACTGTCTGGTGTCTCATTAAATTACTAAAGGAAATTAAATATTTGTCTGAATGTAGACATTTTTCAAAATGTTTTTGGAAAATGCTCAATTTTTATACTCGAACTATAGCGACATATTTATAATAGAAGGAAAGTGTGATTAATAAAGAAAAACATTTTAATCTGATGTTATCTATTACTTGAACTTTGTTATATGACTAGCATATACATCTTTAGTAAAATGTAACTCTGCATCATGGTCATTAGCCGTTGTAGTCTGTTAGTATTATGTCTGCTGTGTCAGTCTTACGCAGCTCTACTGTAACAGCCAAAGTAGTTCGCATGATGGAAAGCAAGTCACAGGTATTCTCACAGTGCTCACTGACTGTGTATTGAAATATACAGGTTCTGTTATTAAAGTTATCCTAAGCACTCACAATACTAGTAACAAAATAGTTTTATTGTATTGCACCTCATATTTGCTTTGCCTGAAAACTGCATATAATGCAAACATCATGAGTGTCAGAGAGAAGCTTGATCTGGAGCAGTAGATTGTGTCCAGTAGTTATCTAGGTTTCCAGTAAAGGAAAGTGCATTTCTCTTGCTCAAAATGGAAAACTGCTATTCCTGACTAGTGCTGTCCAGGTGAAACAGCCAGCTAGAAATTGAGCCTTACTTTAGATGCCATGGGCTGTGGTGTATGTAATTACACACTCTTATAGTAGAGTGGTCCTGCCTGTAAAACTCAAATCAGATTTGATGTTCCACGGCCATTTATTTAACCTAATTGCATCTGTGTTCTTAGACAAATGATAGCACTTCGCGAAGATTTTCTGAAACGCAGACTCATTTCAGACCGAAATCTAATAAATCACATTCTGAATGTTCAGTCTTGAAAAAAGTTTATAGAGGTACTAGAGCAATTAAAAAAGAACATCATGTAGTTGAGTAAACATAACTGTAAAGATCTTGTTAGGTGGTTCTCAGAGGTAGAAGAATGCTTTGTTCTAATGAGGGTTTTTATCAACATTAGTCATCATTAGTCATTAGTCATCCCTTAATAATTGGTGAGTGTGATGAACAAGTTACAGCAAAATGCAAGAATGTCTGTAAATAACACTGTATACAGCAGATTGCTTGTCATAGCATGTAAGAATCACAGCTGCTCTCCTTTAAATTATAACATATTTAATAAAACCAAAGTAAAAACAAACAATGGCCAGAAAATGCTTCCTGCATGAAGTAAAAACCCTGCACTGTTTATAACCGGGCAGTTGACACACAGCTGCGTCTTATTCCTAAACCTTAATCTCGTTGATATTAAGCTCTGTGTATCCATCGACGATGGTTGGGTCCCAGGTGGGCGGAGGCTGAGAGGGAGAGTCAGGTAGGCTTTATATGGACCTGAATATGGAGTCTCTCTCTCTTTATATATATTGAGCCCATATATGGAGAGGCGTTCACTTTTGAGCTTATTTTCTGAGGCCTCTGATTTCTGATAATACTTTGGATTCATCTAATTATTAAAATAAACAAAAATAAAACATTTTTTATGTTGTGCAGCTGTCGACTGGTCGCATGTACACTTATACTGAAAAGGGTGTTTCACTTTGGCCTTCTCACTTTTGCTTTGTTAAGCCACATAATCATCTTGATAGTCCATAATGAAGAGAATGCTCTAGTAGTCTCATGGGTATTCTGAAGGATGTGGCTTTGGCAGAGAATAAGATCTTTGGACACTAATGCAGTTTTGAGGACATGATTTTGAATACTTTATCAAATAGGACAAACACTTGTTACCCTCAGTTAATGCTCTGTTTTGGTTTTACCCAAAGTACCACCACAGTTTTTTTTTTCCTGAGGCCTCTGTGTATTTTTCCACTGCATGCTAGAAAACTTGCATTAAGCTCACAGTTAATTGTCGCATGAGTCATCTTACCCACCATGCTGGCTTACAAGGCTTGAAAAATGCAAGACTAAAAATGGGGTTTGCCTCTTCTGTCCATAACACATTTGGGGAATTTCCACCTCTCTAGTGTCTTGTTACTCCCTGCAGCTGACAGAGCTATGCTCGTGGTGGGGGTCTCCATCTATAGCTTGTACACCATCTGTCTCTGTAAACAGGCTTTGTCGTGGGTCTGAGTAGGCTGGCTCTGCGTAAGTGGGAAAAAGACTAAATTACAGTGTATTCTGGAAACAGCGTTTGGAAATATATTTGTTGGTTTTGTTGAAATAAATGTTAAGTCACAGTCTGATCTTTTCACTGAGCTGCACTTTTAATGTATAATATGTAGTGTATAATATATAGTTGTGAAAGTAAACAAAACAAGCACAACAACAACAACAACAAAGCCTCAGTATATTTTTTGGCTTCATCTTTGAAAACAGGTAATGACGCACGGTGGGATTTTGTGTGGAGGGAAAAGCTCTCTGTCATGAAACCTAAAAAAAAAATCACACCCCCCTCCAGCCCCCCTTAAAAAAAAAAAAAACCTGGAGTGACTCATAGACTTCTTATTGAACTTGTAAGGACACAAGCCAGAGGTGCTCGTTTTAATCTGAAAGCCATTCCGTGTCATTGATTTTGCAGAATGTCTTTGTTATTATTGCCACGCTAAGAATAGTTCCACGAGTCGTCTGGCTGCAGCATTTAATTCCACCTTATTAAATCTCAGGTGACAGCCGTCCTCAGCTCTTTCCCTGATAGAAATGAAACCACACGAGACCTTTAGTCTCCGGTTCTGCGCTGCTCTGTTCTCTCCACCTCACCCCTGGTCCAGCCTGCTGCGTGCTGCACGAAATCCTCCCGCTGTGTGTTTTCTGTTGCATGAGTGACGCCGTAAAAAAAAAGTAGCACTTGATCCTGCCACGTGAAGCAGACAGCTGAGAGAGCGGCTGGCATGTGCCAGGGCATTTGAAAAGCATCCCAGCGATACCCGCCTGTGGCCCCCCCTCCGCTAATGCCTGCCCGAGTTAGAAAGGAAAGGGCTGTCGTGGATTTTGACCAGTTGTCCATGCAGAGCTGAAAGGTGTTTACAGGTTACTGTAACATCCATTCCAGGTTTGTGATGTCATAGCCAAGGCCCACAGCACTGACCCTTCTCTCCGCTTCGCTGAACCACTGCCACATATGTCTACCCTTTTACACTCTGATCCTTTCAGGAAACAGCAGTGCCCAGCAGGGGAATCGGCTCACAGCCCTTTTTTTAATTTTTTTTTCTTTTTTTATTGCATCAGTATATATGAACCTTCTAATTAGAAACAAAAAATCTGAATAGCCCCAATTGTTTGCTTTTTTGATCTAATTTCGCTTATATTTGGAAAGGTCTGATTTATTTGTTAGAGGGAATTCTTAAAGAAAAACACCTCTCTAGTTCTTTTTAAGAAAACCACTGGTTTGTACTGTAGTCACTGCAGTCTGTTAAAACAGGCTAGCCTTGACCAGTCCCATATGTGCCAAGTTTTGCAGTGATGTCTGGATTTGGTAAAAAGTTTACTGTGGAACAAAGTGGAGCAACTCTGATGTAATATGTAAAAAGGAGAAGTTACTAAATCCTCAACATCTCGCTGTGACTGGTGTGTTGTTCTCCAGATTTTGTTGCAGTATGACTTGCAATCTAGACTTGATTTGGAGTGAATGACTTTTGCTGTTTAAGTGGAAGGTCTTGACCTCTTCCCAACTGAAACATCACTAAATGTGTCCATATAATGTGTTTCATATTTGTCACCGAAGAGACTGAAGAGTCTCACTATGTACTTGTATAGACCTAAATTTGGCTAGGATATCAGTCTTCTGCATTTTCGATCAAACTTGTTTTTTTTTTAGGTTTGCTACATTAAAATGTGTGCTTAAGCCTGCCTATACCTTAAATTATTCTTAATATTCATTTGTAATTAAGTTCTGTTTCCAATTTGAAATTTGTTTTATCAGAAGAAACTGCTGAAAACAAATGCATTTGCCTTAATTGAGAATCACCAGGAGGTGGCATCATAATTCTACAGTACTGTTTACTTTTGTATCCCTCATCTAATGAATAAAAAATGTTTTGCCATTCTCTTTTAAATTTTTGTTTTTATGTGTTTGCAAGGTGGCATCTCACCAGTGGCATCTCACCAGTGTTGATGATGAAGTCAAATGAATCCAGTATGTAACGTGAATTTATTTTGCGTTCAAAAGCATAATGCAGCAGGTGTAAAACTAAAGCTGACGGCATGTGTGATCCCTATTCACCGGTATACTCTTTAATTATTCATCCAGTGCCAGGACACCCAGTGCCAAGCTTCTGCTCTGGTTCTGCTGTTACCTGTCTCTCCCACCTTTCGAGGGAAGAATGAATCGGTCGCCCAGCATGTCACGGCTGATTTAGGGGTCATTTCATCTTTTGTCTGCATTTGACGAGATTAGCAGAGGATAGCAGAGTCAGGCATGGCAGAAGGTGCCTCACAGCCACACCCCTCTCATGACCTGTCAAGGCATAGAGAGGTAGAGAAGGGTCCAAATAGTATTGATTTTAATATCACTTATAGTATTACTCATAGTATTACTTATGATCAAAAATAAAATGTCTGTGTTTTAAAAGCTTGACTTTCTGTCGCATCTTATGAATATGTAGTTCATTTTAGATTACTGAAGGCTATGTTATGTTACATTTGTGGTTTACGCATTACATGTACACTTGTGTTTTTTTTTTTGTTTGTTTGTTTGTTTGTTTGTTTGCATTTCTATATTTTTTCTATATGCTTTTGAATTTAAATCTTCAAAGGGAGTCAACTGATGCTACTGAGCTCCTTAGTAATTGAGCATGGTAGATGTGTTGGGTAATGACAGGGTAAGTGGTATTTACTTTCCCACTAATCTGTACACTTCACGATGCCTCCACTTTGCTTCTTCTTCCTGCTAACAGGTGTGTCATTCTGACCCAGAATCCAGTGAATGGAAGCCCATTGATTAAGGGTGAAGCCCAGGAAAAAGGAATTAGTAGGAGAGCTGCATTATGTGCTCTTAGGTAACAGATGATTGTCCTCGGGCACTGAAGCACTTAATGGACATGTGGGAAGCGGGCATTAGTTGTTAGGATTCAACATTAATTAAAGCTGTATCAGAATAACAGATGAAGCCTTCGGCGAATAACACTGTCAATAAAGCAAAGGTCAAGAAGAGAGACAGCCCAAAACAAACATCCTTCATTTTCAAACCAACAAACCGTTGGGGTGAAGTCCCTTGAATGTGCTGGATTGTTTGTTTGCTTTTCGCGTGCATGCTAAGTTACTACCGTTTTAAAGCTCTAATGGTATTGGTACTGTTGAAACTTTGTCTGTTTGGACTTGCACAGTTTAAATTTTCTAGGGTGTGTTGTTGCTGTTAAAAGTGTCTGTTATTGCATTACCAATAATTGGTCTGATATTTCCAGTGTTTCCAGAAAACTGTATGGTTTAATGATCCTTGAGGTTAGCCAAATACGGTTCTTTATGAACACTCCCTTCAGCTTTGCCTCCCTGAGGAAAGGTGCAGTAGCCCATCTCTGCACATCTCATGTATTTTCTGATGGATCGATACTTGGATCTAGCTACTGTGCCAAGAATAGAAGGAAGAAATAGATACTGGTTTTTTTTTTTTGACTTTGAAAAATGAATGTTTCTGTTCAGCATCACCACTACCCCTGTACTGATCTATTAGCCTATTGGCATTATACGTCTAGACTAATTACCTTTGTAATGTTTATAAAATGTAATGGTTTATCTGGTTTAGCTGACTGTTACAAATGACTTGGCTATTTCAGAATAGCTAAATAGCATGTTCTGAGTGCATTAATTTTATATGTTGGTAGTTATAGATTCCTGATTAGGTGTCTGTTGTAAGAGACTTTTACAGATGACTTTGATTAGCTTTAGGTCTCCTAAGTGGTAAATAAAAGTCTCACCTTTATTTTGTATGTGTTATATCTGTCATTTAGGCAAATGGATATTTGGATGATATTTGTGCCCAAACTCTTGAGGATGTTGGGTTTTCAAAGCAATGAACGTTTGCCGTGAGTACACACAGTTTAGCACATTATTATGACACATAGCGCAGGGAAGGCTTTGGGAGATTTCATCAGTGTTAGGGCTTGACGACTAATCTGTCCTGCCTTGAACCATCATTGTATTACAAGTTCATTGAAAAAGATAGCTGGCATAGTCACCTTGAACCATAATAGCCACATGGAATTCAACTTCCACCTTTGGGTTTGATCATTATTTTAGCATAAAAAAAAAAAAAAAAATTCCACTATTTTCAGGCTTAGTGTACAAGTACAACAGAAAAGTTGCTAGAGGCAGAAGAGTGGGTGGGGTGTTTTAAGGAAGACCTGCCCTGTTATGTAGGCTCTAATTCAATTTGCTCTGACTGATTGCTGGAATGTAGGTCACAGTGCCTTTGTAAATGCAGATAAACAGTTTGCCCTTGTGCTTCTGGAATTTCAAGGTCACGAAAAGTTGCCTGGGAATTTTGCATCATATGTGTATTACCACATTACAGGCTCTCACATTTGTTGAAAATTGAAAGTTTGCGTAAGGACCTTGCCTGTTTGACCTTTATAGCTAACTTGAGATGTCACTGGTCCTTAATACAGTCTAACTAGTTAACATATATGCCTTTTGTTTCTAACTCTGCATCACATCAAGGGAATACAATAAACTGAACTTGTAGTGTGCTTTAGACAGATAAGACAAAACTGGAGTGACATTGTGATATTAGCTAATGTTAGCAGGAGAATAGGTTACTCAGACAAGCAGAAGACCATTTCCAGACACTGCATTTTTTCTCTGGAATGATCTTTGCTCATATTTTTTAGCATCAAAGTTCAGTTCTTTATTAGTTAGAAATGTTTGTTTGGCCACTCATGATGAGTGCTCTTCTGTGGACCTCACTGCTGCTGTGGCTAGTTGAAGCTCATCTGTAAGTGAGATTGTTTTTGAACTTCTTTTGTACAACCACAGGCCTTGCCTCATTCCTCGGGCAGGAACAGGCCTTTTTTCATGTCAAGCCCCTTTTCCTTTGTCTGAAAGAGAGGAAGTGGTGGAGGCCTAAACTTAATCAATAGATTCTTTCATCTCCTCTTCTTTTGTCTCTGTCTCTCTGTGGAGGTCCCGACTGCCGCAGACAAGAGAGGCAGACTGTCTTTACAGTGCGTGTGTGTGTGTGTGTGTGTGTGTGTGTGTGCCTGGTTCACAAGGCGGGGTTATTTACGCTCCATATTTGGAGGAAGGCTGGTCACATGGGCCACCGGTAACAAGCAGTAGGAGTGAAACGGAGAACTTCGAACTACAGCTGAGTCAAGTCACCGCACGGGAGGAGAGGGAGTTGCTAACGGGGGTGGGGGGGTTGAAAAAAGACAATAAAAGCAAGAAACAGAGCAAGCCGGAGCGGGAGCGAGATAACGAGACGTGCTGACAAAAAAGCACATGGTGAGAAAATGCCTACAAACTTCACAGTGGTCCCTGTGGGTGACGGCAAGACGTCATCCTGGGAAGACGGTGATGATAGCAATGTTCTGAAGGAAGAGGATGAAATAGCTTCAGGTGAGCCTAGCTTGTGGCGTTGGTGGATCTTTCTGGAAACCCATGTCTCTGCTAAACTTGTAACAGCCAGTACCACAGGGTTAACTAAAAGGCTTAACCCTTGTGACTTATTTTTTATTGTGTTTTGTCTGTCTTGTTTGCGGAACAAAGTGGAACCTGCCTTCTAGAACAACTGTTTCCCCTTTTCACACAGTGGTGAGAGGAACGCTTCTGAATAGTAACTCCTGATATCCTGGTGTACAGCTATGCTTTGTTTCTTTCTACTGAATGTCTTTGAGGTGGCCTGTAGAATTATAATGCTTCTTGATGTTTACCTGTGATCTGTCTTTTAGCAAAGGAGTATTAAAACTCTTAAACAGGTAAGAGTTCGAGTGTGCACTTTACAGTATCATGCTAATGTAGTGGATAATGTTTCCAAGCTCCATTAGCAAAACATAGTCCAACATCAGGCTCGTGTCGAGCCAATATCAATATCAACTTGAGTTGTCACTCACTTTAGAACATGCACTTTACTGTGGGTTCACAAAAGGTGACTGAGTGCAATTGTTCAAAACTGTACCAACTACCATCAAACTCTTTTGACCCAGTTCTGTTTTTTTTTTTTCTTTGTTTCAGTTTGTTCCTGATAATTGCCACCATGTTGTGCAGTTTTGGCCAAATATCATAGACTCAGTGGAGAAGCAGCAAATACGGAGTGCTGCAGGTTATGTAAGATTCACCGGCTACTGGGGTCCGGTGTTGTGCAATGGTTGTTTTTCATCCCCACCTCTCCAGTCAGGTGCTGGTCAGTACTATTGATTTGCCTTGTAGCTTTTTTCTGTTAGTTTGCCTCAGCGAGAGTTGATAACCCCAGCTATCAGTCATCTCGGCAATGGAAGTAGTGTTTTTCTTTTTTATCTTCTGGCTTTCAGAGGAAGTTCAGGATCAGCTTCTCATCTTTTTATCTCATTGATTTGAGTCAAGGACTTGAGTATCCAAATAAAGACAAACTCAGACTCTATATTCACTCCATTACCACAGAAGCTTCCTCTGAGACCAGGGGAGTCTGGCTCTCTCTTCCTCTCTGATTACATACTGCTGGAATGGACCATGAAGCTGGGCATCTGTGTTAAATTATTTCTGAACTCCACCCAAAGACAAACCTGAAATTAAATAACACGGTAACTGTAAACTCAGATCAAGCTTGTAGTTCAGAATCTCAGTTTAGGCCTTTTTTTTTAGATTTAACTTTTTTAGATTTAACTGAAATCTGTCCAAAGTAAACAAATTCTGTTGACTTTTGCATGTGAGTCTGTCCATAAAGAGACAACGCAGCTTAAACAAGTTACGTAACATGGCTGTACAATGGATTCACAATGGGTTCACAAGTACCATTTCATTCTCTTGGTACTGCGGACAGAAACTACAGCCAAAAAATTACGGTCTTTTTAAATATGGATTAAAAAAAACAACAACTTCTAGTATGGCATCATTAAAGTACAGTGTACTTCGGAAATGGTTTTAAGGATGGCTAAGAGTCCTCTGCTAGGGTTCTGCTGTCTCTTCGTCTGCATAAACAAATGCTCTGAGCAGCACGTTTTTACACGTTGCAGTTGTTCAGCGCTCTTCTCTGATGTCTCATTAACAAAGCTGCCTCTCTGGCCAGTGCTCCATACTGCCCTTATGCTTCCTGTTTTTCACCTTCTCCTTTATGTTGTCGAGTTTGTTCTGCCTGTCTCAGTGACTTTTACCCCCACAGCCACATTCTCTGCATGGTTGTGAACTGTTCCTGAGCTGTATATTTCTGCCCTTGTTTTGTGCTAAGCACCTCTTTGTTTCAGTCTACAGTTGGGCTCCACCGTCTCGTCATGACTTCCTGAATGCTCTGATACTGTCCCAAGTTTGTAGACAAATCAATTCAAGCATGTTCATGCTAATCTGACTACATGGGTGTTTGAGTCAATGAATGTTGTAATTGCTGCTAGCCTGTGAAACCTGTCCCGTGGGTTAAAAAACCTGGTACTAACAGTGTAAGAGCTGTGTGTATGTGCGATTGTCTTAAGGTTAAAAAAAAAGCCCATCAATCTTGGCATCTCATGATCATGAGTAATCCTCATGTTTCTGCTTAGGGCTGCTCAATTTAACCCATGTGAATCAGGCTAGAAATATTAGCACGCACTGTCTAACATATCAAATGGAGTCAGAACAGTGCGTTCAGTATATCAGAACGGTTGTTATGGTTTTGGTTTGTGAGTGTTGCAGGGATCCTCGCGAGTCTCGTGTCCCTGATTATACTGGACTCTGGCAACATTCTGATGAATTACATGCATTCATGAATTGTGACAAATTCACAGTAATTGTTTCCACCAAACAACTCGATGGCGGCTCATACAGATGTCAGATGTGTACCCTAGATAATGTCCCATTCTAAGCTCTGGGTGGCATTTGATTCAGCAGTATTAGATGTGGCTTTTGTAAAGCTCCTGGCTTCAGTTTCCCACGCATACTCCCACATTCCGTTCCCACATATATTTTTTACCATCATGTCTCTTGATTGTCCTGGGGCTAATGAATGACTGTGAGAGTCAGTGCTGCATAGGTTTCATGAGGGTTCTTGGTACAACTAATATTTTGGCAAGTACCGTGAGTTCCTTTCTTTCTAAAGTGATTTATGTCCCCTTGCCATTCTGTGATAGTACATGAGATTGTTCATTGCCAGTAAAGCAATTGTTTGCAATTCATGACTGTCGGAAAAGGGAGTGCTTTGTAGAAGGAAGAGATATATAAAATTAATAATAATAATAAAAAAAAAAACTAAGTTTGCTGAATTTCAGGAATGTTTACACTGGATATGTGGTCCTGATTTTCAGACATTATTGTAGGACAAGATATGCACTCCAAAACTGCAAACGAGAAGCAGTACAATTGTCCATGAGTCATCAAATAAGGAATGAGTACTTGAATAGCAGAGACATGGTTAAATATTACCACAAGGTATGCCTTCACCTGTCCCATGTGGTGCATGAAACCAGTAAGACTGGCTCCAGTAAATCTGATTATAAAGATTATGTCTTGGGGTCATGTCCGAGCATCCCAGCTCACTTCGTGACCTCTAATAATGACTGTTCTGATGATCTTAGCCCCTGTTTGGCTTTTCATGAGTGCTCGTGCGAGTCTTACTCAACACATCCGTGTAATATACTGAGTTTGCCTGTGAGCAGCAGCCTCACTTGCACGTTCACAGTTTGCACCCCCACCTCGTAGAGGCCGGCCTAGAGTTCGGTCTGTTTGTTCCTTGATGTCTCCACAAAGCCGTTTTGTCGGGTGATGAACTGGTCTAGCAACTGTATAATTTAGAGGTGTGATTTAGTTAAAAAAGAAATACTTTTTTTTTTTCTCAAAAGAGAAGTCCCACATATGTGCATACACAGCACGTGCACATGTGTCCACACACACACACACACACACACACACACCATGCTTCCTGGTTCTTGGTCAGTGTATTTGCCAGCACCTACCACTCATCTTGCACTTCATACCAACTAGCAAACCAACTAGTCAAACAACTGGCATTAAGCTCCTGGTCTTCAGTTTGAATACTGAAAGCAAATTTCAAGATTCATTTGACATGTTCTGGGAACGACTAAGGTGTTTCTGACATAAATAGATATGACAGTGCTATTAATGGCCTGTATGACTCTGATAACTCAGCGATGCCACTTTGTTTGCCTACCGTGGCCATATATTGAACTGCATTACGGTTAAAACCTCAAGCATTAAATATTACTGCAGCAAAAGCATGGTTAATAAGATGATGGTTAAGATGGATCTTAAGTGCACATTTAGAGACAGCAAAACCTGCAGTTGTATGAGGAGGCAGTGGATAGATATAACTCAGAAAATGTGACTCAGTGTCTAATCAACACCTGACAGCAGGTGCTTTCCAGTCTGCCTTGTTAAGAGGAAAATCAGCTTGTAACTTCAGGGCATTATGCAGACTGTGGAGAAAGACATGTTTCCGACTCATGTAGTTTGAGCTGTCAGTCAGCACCACACAGTTGGAGCAAACCGGATTTCTACCCAGAAGCCTATTTAGTATGTATGCAGCTTTTGTGATTTTTTAAAACGAGCAAATTTCTGCATCAGAAATTGTGTTCATCTCTGAAACCCAGGAGAGGATTATAATCCACCCCTCTAAAAAGAAGGGTGGTTCTTGGAGTAAGAAAAATGCATCAGCAAGTCTATTCATTTTCACTCAGTGATGCCCTCTGGTGGAGAAAACATCTCATTTACATTGACAGTTATAGTATTTGGTGCCCTGCACTTTTTAGTGGTACCGATATAATCTTACTTGCCCACAATCTTTCCTTTGACCTTAAACCTGCTGAAATTTAAGGATTTTTTGAAACGGCGAAATCTCTTGGTTTTAAGCAGCAATATTGAATGACTAATTTTTCCTCCCTTAAAACTGATACTCTCGTCACACCCTCGTGAACTCTGTAAACCTTACTGTGATTTTCTTTTTTTTTTCCAAGGGGGGAGGAAGTTGTGTGCATGTGTGTCCAGGGTCATCATCATAGTCACTGGAAATCACCATAACTCACATGGTCTCAGTTGTCCTTTGCATCAGCAAAATCAGTTTTCCCATGCTCTCAGTCTGTTAATGTCAAGAACAGTCTTTACCACTGAAGTGTCTGTATCACAGACTACTGGGATGGAAATAAAACTAGCACTGGTACTTCTACACTACTGTCTGAAAAATGGAACCCTTCCATGTTATCATGTTCAAACCTGACAATATTTTAAAAGCTGTGTAGAAAGGTGAACAGCACTCACCATGACCTTGACTGGGGAGAAATTAATATATGACAGGTGAGATTAGTGTGGCCGTATGCTTTAAGCAGCTTCGAGCCATTCCATTAGGCCTTTCACGCCAACGAGGAACCAGAACCACTCCGGTCTTGTTCCGTTTATGAACTGTTTATTGCATTTCCGCCATAATGAATAGGTTCCTGAACGGTAAAGGTTCGTTCCCAGCTGGAACCATGGAACAGTGGGTTCTTCAGCGGGAACCGTGAAGACCTGCCATGTGAAGAAAAGAAAAGCTATATGGTGAACTGGTGGCAGATTTGGTGCAGCCTTGTTTCCAATGAAAATTGGTGCAAAAGCGTTGCAGGTTCTCTTGATATCAACACAGTTCTCAGAAGTGCGAACTGGAGCAGTTCCGGTTCCTCGTTGGTGGAAAAGGGATGCATGTTGTGTCCTTGGCTGGATGCTCCCAGCACTCATACCCTCCACCCTCTCTCCCAACACTTACTCTTATGTAAGAAGCACTTCTATTACCTGGGGGCGTTAGCAGCTTATAGTGTTAAAGAGCACAACAGAGCTGCCCTTTAACCACCTGACACCGGCTCTATCCAGCACCACTCAGGGAACCTGCTAGGAGGATATGTGCTAGTAGAGATTATCCTGCATTTAATCTGAGGATTCATGGTTACACTAGCCTTGATGATGTATAGCCAGGTTTGATAACACTGTGGAATTCTTTCTTTATGTATTTGCTTGTTTGTTTTTTGACAGACAGTGGTTAACTAGTAAACATGGATCCAATCCAGCGATCACATACCGCGTTGAGCACTTGATTACACATTTTGGCAGTGGTGAAGCGGTAGAAGGAGGTACTTTCCAGCGGTGACATGTTCAGTGAACTTGGCTTCATTTCTTTGGTTTAATAGTTTTATGCGTAGTACACCTGTAATTTATATGTTCCCTGTTGGAATGTTGGGAGTAGGAAATGTTTAGATGGATTACGTTTGTAGGTTTTGCCTTTGTGCTTTATAAAAAGGACGGGATTTGGCTAATCTGGTTAAGTGATTGCTGACTCCCAGTTCACACACTGATGAAGAAGTAATTTAATGACCAGTAAATTAAAGTGGTAGTTTTAAATGGAACATTCTGTCTTACTACAAAACTGACTTTTTTCATTGATGAATAACATTTTTTTTAACTCACAGGTAGATTTGAAATCTGGGTTTTGTTAATCCTTGCTTGACCATAACATGTATGACAAATTTTGATGGGCACTATAAAGGAAGATCTTCCTTCACTCTCCTTCACTGTCCATTCTGGGCTTGTAGAGGTCATGTCTTATAGGGAAACGTCAACGGCGTTTTATTTGTCGGATAAAAAAGACTTAAAGACACTTTATTCTCTCCACGCACCACTGTGACTCTTGTTATGTTCTCTAAATCCTTAGTGTGTAGCGGAGCACTGTATACTTGTGAGTAGGTGAGCAGCTGCACATCCCTCTAGTGCTCTCTCTCTCTCTCTCTCTCTCTCTCTCTCTCTCTCTCCCTCTCTCTCTCTCCCTTTCTCTATCTGTCTCTCTTCCCCTCCACCCCCCTTGTCCTTTTCTCCTCCCCCTCTGTTAGTGGCGATGTCCACAGATCAGCAGCTGATGTGTCATTGGCTTCTGGCAGGCAATGTCACAGTAGCTGAACTTAAGAGCACAGACTAGCTTAGCGCCGCCCTGTGAACACAGGCTACCTTAGTGCTGCCCCACGCCAGGTATCGGGGAGACCCCCACGCGCCAGCACTCCTCGGATTCCTCCAGCCTCTACCTTAGCCGTATGGAGCAGGGAGAGAGGTTGTGTCAGCAGGGTAAGTGACTGGGGTCAAGCTAGGCTCTCTGGCTCTTGATGGGTACTTAAATATTTTCACTATTCTCAGGTTGGATGCTATGTTTGAGTTACTTACCCAGGTGCCCAGGTGAATTTTTTACTATCTGGTACATGGTGCTCGTCATGAATTTGTTCTAGATATGTTTTGGTTCAATTGGATATGAAGGCCTTATGAAGATATTCTTTGCTGAAGCTGTCTGTACAACTGAAGTGTTCAGAACAGTAACTGCAGTGTGGTTGTGGGTTTATTCATAGTACCTTGCCTGACTGTGACTTTGGTCTTTGCTTGAGACGAGCAGATAAAGGGATTGATGTGAGCCTCCCCCCTCTCTCTCTCGCTCTCTCACACCAGCACTGTGAGCTGCTGCCTAGGTGTGCAGGGCAGCTTACAGATGGATCTTAGTAGGTATAAATAGAGTGCATGTTCATTTATTACCATACACACTGGCGCTCAGGCTCCTGATAGCAGTGCTCTTGTTTCAGCTGTGCATGGTCTTTAATTCATGCACTGCTTCTCCTGTCTTTAGTTCCAGGTTACAAAAGATTGCTCTGCTGGATAAAACAAGTTGCTATTTTAGCATAATCATGAAAGCGTTTTACTGAACCACTTTTTTCAAATTTTCTCCGGCCGATTTGTGGGTCAGTCTTTACTCATCTAGAAAGCTACACAGCACTGGTCTTCCAGGTAACTTCAGGCAGCAGTGAGAGTTAAAAGGCCTGGGACCCACGCTTTTGTCCAAAAAAGGCTGCTCTGCGCCTCAGAAACAGGCGTCTGCTTCCTCTGCAGTCTCCGGTGACGCAGGCGCACTCTCCCAGTGCAGCAGCAGCGCTGCCCGGGCTGCACCTGCAGAGGTCAGGCCACGGCTCGGCATGGCTCAGCTCTGCACTCCGTCTGGAGCGCTTCCTCCAGTAGATCTAACTGTATCTCTTTTCTGATTTTTTTTCTAACCTCTAACCTTTTAACAGTTTGCGGATTTTAGTGTAGTATAATGTGGGCACATTACCGTTTTAGTCAAGAGATAGAGGTTGGCGATCACCAACCACAGGTGTTTAGAAACAGAAAACCTCAGTGCATATTTGAACTTGGACTTTGTTGATGTTCTAAATGAGAGTGAATGCAAACACACAAGTGAAGACCAGGGACAGTTCTGTGTGGAATCGACTGACTCAGGGTCAGGAGGACGCAGAGCACCAGCACCAACTCTGGCTGGTGTTTGGGCCAGGTACCATGATAGCTGTCTGCTTTGCCTCTAGATGCAGAAGCCAATTATATTGCAAGCACTCACCCTGATTGAGCTGTTCAGCTACACTGCACATTGTAAAGATCATAATGATCGGTTACCATGATGTGAATTCATCACTTTGACACTTTCTCCAATAGAATGTCTGTAATAGAATATGCTCTTGAGAAACTGATCGCTGAGCTACTGATGTAAGTTTTGGCATCAGCCCTACAACAGCATGACTGATCTGCCATTTTTACAGTTAGCAAAATCTTGTGAGTGACCATATAACCATTATGGTTTGCTATTACACTGTGAGAAATACACATTTACAGACTATTGATTGCTGATATTGCTGGTTAAAAGAATTATATTCATTCAAGCAGGCAAAACCTAGACATGTGTGAGTTTTCCTAAAGAGACCCTGCTTTCTCTGCCCCTTCATGCTGCTTTCCCTCTGTGCCACTGCCTGTTTCCGTTATTGGGCTGCTCCTGTATGGTGCTAAACCTCGATGGCCAAAGGAGTCTCGTTATACATTATAAAGGCTTGAATAAGTATGTGATGTCAGCTGTGGTGCAAGCACACAGCTAAACTAGGTCATTGTCCTCTTCCTGGTGAATGAAAGTGGATCACGTCTCATGGGGAAAAGCCACACTGTCACCCATTCGTATGCACCCACAAATCCCTCTGTTTATCGACTTCCATACCTACTTACATACAGCTTCTTTATTAGATATAGGAACAGCATTAGCTCAAGTGCTTGGTTACGAGTATAGTAGCTAGATTTTAACTGGAAGTGTGTTGACTGGGGATTGGTGAATGTTATTTGTTTCTCATTTGCAATTGATTTTTCTCTCTTCAGGGAAAGTTGATTTTTTTCCCTTCTCCCTCTATGCCACATGTATAGAGGTATAGTAAGAGGTATAGTATAGTAATCACAGGACAATTATATGCTTCCACACATTTGGGAAGCCATTCAGTCTACGTTAAATGGAAATACCACAACACTGAGTTATAGACTGTAGTTTTCAGGGTCATTAGGACTGGATTCAGTGAACTGAAAGGGGAATACATTGATCACATTATGTTCTAATTATAAGGAGACCAATGTGCCAGATGGACTGACTAGATCACTGACTGTGTTTAGGTTGATCTCTTTAGTGTTACATTCAGTTAAATCAGTTAACGAATGCTGTATTATTCTGTTAAACACAAATATATATGAGCTTATTGAAGCCAGGCGAGTCTGAGTACCTGAACGTTTGAGCTGATTGTAATCGGGCTCGGGTTTCCTGTGTTAGTGGTGCAAAACTTTACATGGAAACTGTCTCTCAGCATGCTTACCGCCTGAGACAGTAGTGTGATGGCGTGGAGGTCTCCAGCTGTTTCCTGTTCTCTGGTCTGTCCGGAGCTGTTTGGATCAGCACTCACTGAGCGCACATGCCTCTGTACAAGCCAGTCAAGAAAGTGAGAAACAAGTGAATGGATCGAAGGTTGAATTCATGGCTCAGTTCAGTGCTCACACCAAAGAAGTGACCTTGCTGTTGATAAAGTGTGCTTTCCATTAGATTGCTAGATTTTTGGAATTATTTTTCCCATTTCCCTACACAAAAATGACAAAAAATTAATTATGAATGAATTTTATTTAATATTTTTTTTTGCTTATAATATCATAAGAATATCAAGTCAAAACAGTGTTATGAACTTAATCCATTTATGAACAGAGTTTAGCGCTGGGGCGGTTCATCGTCCTCGGTGTAAATTTGTTGGTTTGGCGTGTCGCTATGAAGTACAATGGCTGCAGTCAGTCTGTACAAAAGCTGTTCTGAACGCTTCTTTATCGCACTGATTATCAAAGTAATTTCTGCGCTACTGTGATTATGATAACGATGATATTATTATTACTACATCACAGTGGGTTTTTTTTAAACTACCAGTTACAGCTGGTCTATTTTGTGCTGCAGAATAGTGCCCTGTAGTGCATAGTTTGTTTCATGTTAATTTGTTTTTAAGAAGTGATTGAATAAACTGTTCAAAATATTAATATTGTTTGATATTTATTTTGAGTAAGTTGTATTAACTATATTTAAGTTGTTTGCCAAGTAATAAAGGAATTATCCGAATAATTAGATTAACCGACTAATCGAAAAAAGACAAAATAGTCATTAGGTGCAGCCCTAGCTGAGTGTCCTTCTTTCACAAACTCTCAGGCTTGTACTTGACTAAAATCACAGTTATTTACTGCTAGGGGGTCACTCTGTTGCCTCTTGCTTCTCTGAGCTTATGATGAGAGGCTTCTAGTTGGGTCAGATTCTTGCCAGGTTTTGAATGTGTTCAAGAAGGCCAATCTGATGGAGATGTTTGGTTTTGCAGAGGTAGTTTGCTTGTACAACTTCTTCCTGAATCCATGGTCAGTGATGAAAGTAAACAGTTTAATCAGTTCTACTGGCAAACGTATCCCTTGTGAAGTGTTCGTATTTTTAGTCATTAATGTGTTGTGTAGCAACCGTGCATATCTTTATTGGTTTTTTGGCTAGCCACAGTTATTAACAGGTTATTAGAAGCTGCGGGAGAGTATAGCTGGTATACTTGAAGACGGACCTTTCTCTGTTTTGCCTCAGGTGATGGAAACCCAAAGGAGAACAGTCCATTCATCAACAACATTGACAATGAAAAGGGCAGCCTCTATGATGGGACAAACATGGCACTGTTTGAGGTACTTTAAAAGTGTGAAATTTTCAGTCTTTAAAAGTGTGGAAGTTTCCAGGTTTATATACTGTGAATAACGCACACATACACAT
>JAOXYF010000008.1:14365076-14383644 GCA_028565775.1 Sternarchorhynchus goeldii
ATATCTGTGTGTACGTGTGCGTCATTCATACTGAATGTACATATACTGAATATGCTAGTATACTTGAAGCAAGGCAATGCACATATATCTTTGTTTTAGGTTTATGCATGGATTTTGATTTTGGACAAAGCTACAAATTGGTCTCCATCTCTCGGTATTGACCGATGAGTGTTTGATGGGTTCAGTTCTTTGAATTACACTGGGCTGCCATGGATTTGCTGGTTTTTGACTGCAGGAAGAGATGGACAGCAACCCCATGGTGTCATCACTGCTCAGCAAGCTGGCCAACTACACCAACCTTACACAGGGGGTTCGGGAGCATGAGGAGGCAGATGAGGAGGAGGGTGCAAAGAAGAAAGCTATCAAAGTAAGTGGTAGGCTCTTAGATTCAGCATCTTTAAGGTGCAGCAATACAACATTGTTTTCAATTGGAAGGAGCTATTGTTTCCGACAGTTACAGGCTTCTCAGCCTTTATTGAATGTCTTTATCCTTTATATAGTGTAATCCTGCATTAAAGTATCTATTTATTTACTTGACCACATAATTTAGATTTCTAGACTTTGCTCACTTGCAAAGGTCACAACTGCATAAATGTACAGACCATAAAAATCATGTTTTATGAGGATTATTTTCTCGTTAAGTGGAGCAGTACTAATATGCAATTGCTTATTGTCATACGGGCAGTTGTTATCTTTATTCCAGGACCTGAAGGCACCTTAAATTTAAGGTGTAAATTTAACCCTAACCCTAGTTTCATTGGTTATAGTGACCCTATATAAAATCTAAGAAAAAAATATTGCCTGGTAACACCGTGAAACCCACAAGCTAAGCTTTGCCTGTAGTCATGCACTCATGGTGTAGTCACAGTAGTAATGATGACGTTCTTATGAATAATGGGTCAGATTCACACCTGGCTGAAGTGTTCATGCAAGAGTTCTGAATACCAGGAAACACCATAAAACATGGTGCATAGAGTAGTTAAACAAACTCACACGGAACAATGAGTAAATATTCTAGGGAATGGTACCACACAAATAAATAGTGCTACACAAATAAATGACAGTTGAGAAATGTCCAGAAACCAGAGATATACACTGAGAAATACACATGCAGTGATTGGTAAAGACCGACAAGGACAATGGTGAGACAAAGGAGTAAATACACAGGTGGATTGGGGGAAACAAGACACAGGTGCAAACAATGAAGGGTGTGGAGATATACAAAAAAAAATGAGACAGGGCGGAGTTCAAAACAAAAACAAAGCCAAAGGGCACCAGTACCATGGGAGCTGCACTATCAGGCGCAGTTCTTATTTCTCTGATTTCTTATTTGTCTGAGTGTCTAAGAGTGTGTAGTGAGATGGTACTTTTTGCTTCCGTCCCTTAACCAGAGTCCACAGATGGGCACCTTCATGGGCGTGTACCTCCCGTGCATGCAGAATATCTTGGGAGTCATCCTGTTTCTGCGGATGACCTGGATCGTTGGCACTGCTGGCATCCTGGAGGCCTTTATCATTGTAGCTATGTGCTGCTCTTGTGTAAGTGTGTTATGGTCTGACATTATCATAGATGGACAGCTTGGATGACTCAGAAAAAGAGAGAAGTGCTTGTGATGTTGCTGGACTCAAATGAGTTTTGATACTTTAATGGACTCTTAAAGGTGAACAAAAGCCATGAGTTACTGTAGAGTTTTAAACAACATATATATTTTTTGTAGCACAGGTTTTATCCAAGTGTAGATTAAGAAATGCTGTGTGAAGAGATTGCACCAAGGTTCATGAGGAAAGCATACAGAGAAGCTGTGTGAGAAAGCGAGAGGTTACTTCAGACTTCCGCTCGTCAACGTTTAGCTGTCTGTCCACTTCAAACAGCGTTCGTGGGCGTGACGGCTCCTGGCAGCTTGGTTTGTAATCTGTTTTGCATGGGACTCTTTGAAACAGGTGCTTATTTATAAACCAGAGCAGACAATAGAAGCAAAACCACACCTTTGTAGGGCCCTGCTTGTTTAGATATGTGGCAGTACACTTCCTGACCTTGTGTTGCTGTTCACATTGGTATTTCCACTTCAGCCCTTTAACTGAAGCACAGGGATCATGATAGGACAGGCTGCATATGGGGTGTTGGATAAAAAATGACACCATGAATTTTGCATGGTCTGGGGACACACTGCTAGGGCCACCGTTTAATTAATTAGCTCTTATATCTTATATTTAGGCATGTTGTTGCAGCCAAAGAGGTAGGATGAGGAGTGGATTCTGCTTTAAAACTCCACGTGGTGTCTGCTGTAGATGTGTGGATGGCCTTCCTTCGTCCCAGCAGTCCTCTTGTGATAGACAGATTGATAGATTGATAGATTCGTCTTTTATTGAGCTGTATAACCCAATAATCTTAGCTAGCTAGAAATTCAGTCTCTTGTGATCAGTGTATTCTATTCCCTAATCATGAAACTGGAGAAACATGGCTTTAGGCCAGCACTTCACATCACGGGCCAAGTCTGAAGCAGCCAGGATATTTCCCAGTCATTTGGTCCCTGTGCACTCAAGGACACGCCCTCGCCTGTGATCACTCTCGCTCTCACACTAGTGTTGCATAATGGCATGTTGCACAATCCTGAGGCAGTGAAACAGCCATTTCCCATTCCTCGTTTAAAAGTAGGGTTTCATTATTCCCCCAGAGCAATCATCACCCACTCACAAACCTTCCTTATACTGTGCTTGATGTGTATGTATGTGTGTTTTTCCCCAGACAATGCTAACTGCAATATCAATGAGTGCCATTGCTACAAATGGGGTAGTTCCAGGTGAGTTGATGCTATTCTGTTCGTCAGCACTGAATCTGTCTCTGTTTAACTACATCTAAATGTGAGATATGAGCTGGTGTTTCCAGAGCTCCATAAGATAATGTCACACCAAATGACGGCATACATAAAGCTGCTTTTTGTTCATTTTAAAGTTTTTGTTGTATTTCTCTGTTTTCCTCGTAGCTGGAGGATCGTACTACATGATTTCACGGTCTCTGGGCCCTGAGTTTGGAGGAGCTGTAGGACTATGTTTTTATTTGGGTACCACATTTGCTGGATCCATGTACATCCTCGGTACTATTGAAATATTCTTGGTGAGTTGGTTAAGACTTTGGTCTCTCATTCACGTTCTGACTATGCTAAAACTGTGGGAGACAAAATTATGAATGTATAACATATTCAGGGCCCACATCTCCATAGAGATTAACTATACAACACATGTCTGTTGACATGAAACAGGGAGTTCACTGGCAGAAATGTTTCACTGGGATGAGTGGGAGTAAATTTTTTTGGCCCCATCTGTAACCCGAAAAACAAGAATATGACAAACAAAAAATTACAAACGCCAAGTTTAACTACTATGAATGCTTGTAGTGATTTTTTTATTTATAACACTAAACGTTAGAGTTTCCCTTTACTTTAATTGTTGTTTTATCTTCTCCAATGCAGACCTACCTAGTTCCCAATGCTGCCATCTTTAACGCAGCTGAGAAAGAGCACCAGGCAGCGGCCATGTTGAACAACATGCGGGTATACGGTACCTGCTGCTTGGCCCTGATGGCAGTCGTCGTGTTCGTGGGGGTGAAATACGTGAATAAACTGGCATTGGTCTTTCTGGCCTGTGTTGTCCTTTCCATCCTTGCCATCTATGCTGGAGTCATCAAGACTATCTTTGATCCACCAGAATTTCCGTGAGTTACATCTGGGTATGGTGTGTTGGATGTTTTGACCATAATCTGTGTTATTTTTTTTTTTCACTCTTTTTTTACTTGTTGAATTCCTGTCACTTTTGCAGGCACACACATGCACATACACACACATGCACATACACACATGCACACACAAACATAAAGATGTTCTCTCTTTTTCTCAATTTTACTTGGATAATTGGATATTATGTTATTCTCGTTATTCTCTATATATAGTTCATGTGGCCTGTTTAGCCCCTTTATTATGGTGACAGTTTAGAACATAAGCTCACTGCTAAATGTCAAAAAAACATATTGTTCTTTTATACTGGGCCCTCAAAATGTGCAAACTGCAACCGTGTAACTAAATATAATGCAAGATATTTGCTGACAAGAGGAAAAAAGCTGGCCGAGCAAGGTCTACTTCACTGAATCTTTCCATTTAGCAGCCACTGCTTCAGTGCAGTACACTTTGTCTGTTGTTCTCTCTACAAGTATAGCCTAGGCTTAATTACTGTGAAACTGCTGACGACAGACAAGAGCCTTCATGGTTATGTAAGAAGCTATGCTTATGTTTGAGATGAAAACATGTGAAAACACAGGCTTTCTCTCAGTACGTAACCATTCAGCATATATGACAGATGAGAAACTGATTGTGTTTATTTAATATTTTGTGCTTGTGTCTGTTTAACAGTTTGTGATTGTATCATTTTCCTGGTTTTGGTCATCTCCCAAAGGATCTGTTTGTTGGGCAACCGCACCCTCCAGAACGACAACTTTGACAAGTGCTTGAAGACCGAGATTATAAACAACGTGACGGTGACCACGAAGCTCTGGAGCCTGTTCTGTAACAGTCCTCACCTTAATGCGACCTGCAACGAGTACTTTACCCATAACAATGTCACGGTGGTCCAGGGTATTCCTGGCCTCACCAGTGGAGCCATCTCAGGTGAGGAGCACTGCTTCACTGAGATGTTTTATTGTCCCTTTAGGCAATTATATAATAATAATAATAATAATAATAATAACAATAATTATTACTATACATAACTTCATTCACCACAATAATAATAATTATAGTTATGTATAAAAATAATTATATCCAAGGTCTCTGTACAAACCGCAATATACATATGCAAACTTGTGAACACATCATCATCAAAGCATCATTGTCAGTAAGATGCTGAAGGGAGGTGCATGAAGACATAAAGGGTCTGAGACATAGAGTTTCATAGTTTGGGGCACCTCACAAAAAAAGATCAGCTCCCAGCAGTGACTAGTAGGAGTCCCAAAATATGGAAGTCTGGTACCAGAAGACCTGAGAGCTACCAGATGACTGGGGATGAAGGTTGGCTGAACAGGGAGGATCTAGGCCATTTAGGGCTTTAGTTTAGTTGTCAGAGCTGAAAGAATATGCAGGAGGGAAATGAGGTTTGTTGAACCTAAAAAACAAATTCGGGGCTTATGGTCCTGCATGACAGATGAGATGTAATGTAATGGCTGATGAGATGTGATGTAACCAGGCCATATCTAAAGCAGCTCTGCGATGAAGCATATGAGTATACTACTGAATGAACGGAGAAGCCAGTTTTCGTAAAAAAGGCTTTCAGGACACCCACCCTGGCATTTTCAGAGCATGCAGCTCAACAGCAAGCCATGCGGAGAAACAACCAGAAGAAACCTGTCTAGTCTTTATGGCAACCGTTGTGCATCTAGCTCACTGGCTAGAAGAAAGTCTGCATGTGCTGAACCTTAAGAGGTTGTTTCCTGTTGAATCAGTACAGACGTGATGAGTACAGGCAGGCTGAACATGCACCAGTGTTGTTCCATTTGCCTTGGCTGTGCTGATCAGGATCATTGTTGAAGAGGGGGAAGAACCTTTATGGTACTACACAGTTGTAGCTGTTTGTCTCTACTTTGTTTCTGCTCATGATCATGTGATCAAGTTTAGGGCCATAGGTTGGGCCAACTTTCACTTGATAATTACCAGACAAGCAAGACTGTAAAGGCCACTTTTAAAGGCCACTTTTAAATTAATTTTCAAAAATGGTTATTTCTACTGCTCAGAGAACATGTGGTCAAGCTATGGCCCTTCTGGGATGCTGGTGGAGAAGAGACTGGAGTCAGTGGAAGTGTCTGACACATCTCAGGACATGTACTTGCCCTATGTAGTGAACGACATTGCCACCTTCTTCACTCTGCTGGTGGGAATTTACTTCCCTTCGGTCACTGGTAAGGGCACTTTCACCATTCCCATACTTGCTGACTCTCTCTCTCTCTCTCTCTCTCTCTCTCTCTTTTCTTGAACTAGACCCTTTTCCTCCTGTTTGCACTTTAATCTCCATTCTTGAGCTGAAGTGCTACAGGCAGGCTGGAAGCCAGCAGGGAGATCATGCTTATCTGCCCCTTTCAGCTGGAATTGTCTCAGGCCAGTCGCTCCCCTGTAAGGGGCCTCATGCCTGCTCACTGTGTAACACAATAGTGCACAGTTCAGGACTGATGCAAAACTCCAGCAGCTCCTCAAAGCATATGAAAGAATGAGATGGGGAAAGTAGATGGATGTATATTATATTGACAAGTAAGAAAGGAAGGCAGTTGTGTATGACCTGTACACAACTGGTTTAAACATGGTTACATTTGAAAATTAAATATTATTTGCTTTACACTTAAATCAATGCCCTTGTCATGCCTCACACAGGGATATCATTCTCTTTCTGGACTTTTCATGGTTCATGTTTTTTTCCACTTTGTCCCTGTCCAATTTTTAGGTATCATGGCAGGATCCAACCGGTCTGGGGATCTGAGAGATGCACAGAGGTCTATTCCCACAGGAACCATTTTTGCCATCGCAACTACTACCTTCATCTGTATCCTTCGAATGAACCCAATGGCTTTAGGAGAAGCCTTATGTAATGTTACAGTTCTTTGTTGCAATCCAGCTGCAAAATTGTATTTTAAAACTGCAGCTGCAGTAGACTTTTAGGGGTAAGGACGCATTTTCATGTCACTGCTCAGTGGTAGGTGGGCGGGAGGTACTGGCAGTATGTTACCATATGAATTAGCGTTGGAGAAAACATGAGCTTTTTCAGGTTCTTTCTCCTGGGAGGGTAATTTTCTTAACTCCCTAATTCAGACCTCTCATGTGTGGTGATGTTTGGTGCTTGCATTGAGGGAGTGGTTCTCCGAGACAAGTCAGTTCCTTCTGATTTTTTTTCCTTCAAAAGTAGTTTTAGAACGAATGCTACTCTTACACTGTAAATGTGTGTACTGTTCCAAATCAAAGTGGTTTTGACAGTTTTCATGGAAAATAATTCCAAATAGTAGACTAGTAATAAACTATACTCCCGCAACATACAATAATTAATTCAACAGAAAAGAGAATTAAGGAGCAAAATGTCAAGGTCACCATGTGTGTGTCTGTGTGTGTGTGTGTGTGTGTGTATTTTAGGTTTGGAGACTCAGTCAAAGGAAACTTGGTCATCGGTACTCTCTCCTGGCCCTCCCCCTGGGTCATTGTAATTGGCTCTTTCTTTTCCTGTTGCGGGGCAGGTCTTCAGAGTCTCACTGGCGCCCCCAGGCTGCTGCAGGCCATTGCTCGTGATGGCATTGTACCTTTCTTAGAGGTCTCACCAACACAACTTCATGTTATTTGTGCTGGTCTTCAGTGGCTGATCAATCTGTAGGCAGTTGCACCTTTACTTTTAGAGAAACCCATCCCAAGATCCTGTATGCTGTCTGACAGAAATTCATATGCAATAATCAAAATGTGCAGACATTGAAAACCGTCTGCACCTTCTCCATTATTTCCAGCGGAAGATGCGGTGCTGTGTAGGGCAGCGTCCTGAATGTGCTGTTGGTCCTCTTCCCAGGTGTTTGGGCGCGGCAAAACGAACGGTGAGCCAACCTGGGCCCTGCTGCTCACGGCTGGCATCTGTGAGATTGGCATCCTCATCGCCTCACTGGACGCGGTGGCTCCCATCCTCTCCATGTGAGTGGAGAACCTCTCCCAGCTTCCCTCTGCATCTCGTTAAGTATTTCTCTCAGTACGTTACTATATGAATCACAATATGGCTCGTACTGGCCATAGCGTCCTTTCCTTACCCCGGTATGAAGTAAGTATTCTCCAGTGTTTTCTCTCTACCTTTGTTTGCTCCTCTCCTCTTATTTTGACTATCATTTTTTTTCTCATTTTAATAATCCATCTTTTAACTCCACCCTATATTCTGTGCTCTATTGTTTAATCCTCTTGCCTCTGTTTTATTCTGCCTCGGATGTCTGCCTCTTTCCTCCCTTTATCCCCTTTTGCCTGCTTTAATGATGATAATAGCTTTAATAACCTCCTGCCAGCTCATGTTCCTCCCTCCTTCTCCCTCTCCCTCCCTTCCTCCCACCACCCTGCCTCCCCTTCCCCCTCGGCCTCCCTGGTCCTGTCCACCCGCTTACCTATTTTGACCTCATTTTTCTTGCTGAATGTGAAAGCTGTTGAGCTGCAGAGCAAGATGGAGTGTGTATATCCTCTGACAGGTTCTTCCTGATGTGTTACCTGTTTGTGAATCTGGCCTGTGCTGTCCAGACCCTTCTGCGCACACCTAACTGGAGGCCTCGTTTCAAGTACTACCACTGGTGAGCACAGGGCCCAGGTCTCGGTAAACATTCTCATGGCCTTCCTTTTTTTGTCGTTGTTTTGGCCTTTTTAACGGTGAAGGTGAAAAGCTTGATGTGAGGTGAAAGAAGTCGAGTTATCCTCCCAGGAATTGGTTACCTTTGAGCGCTGTTTAGGTTGCTATGGCAGCCAAACATGGAGACTTGCAGGGTTTCTTTTAGCAGCACTCATTAGACGTCTTAAATCTCTCTGAGGAATTACTCTGTTTCTCACACCCAATTCCTGGTAAGCACACCCTTGCTTAACCGCTGGTGTAGTTTAAGTAGCTGAGAGGCAGCAGGGGTGTGACAGACTCTACCCTCACTGGTTCTTCAGGCTGCCCCCTGGCACCAGTTCAGAGCTGGGATGGTTTTCTCTCTCTAGCCCCTTTTGTTTCTTCAAGCTATGGTGAATGTATGTCCCATTACAATCTCCAGTTCTGCTCTCTAAAGGCCATGGCACCTTTTTCTCACACAGATCCCCACATACAACACATTTAGCCCCTTAGTGATGTGTGTGGGATAGCTGGACGTATGCCTTTGGAATACTATACTTCTTTACAGATGTAAAGGCTCATAACACACCATAAATCACCCACTCACTCCTTTACACACATTTTCCGTTCATAAAGTTCATTAATGGAACAGAAGTTCTTAGCATTAGTATGTATGAAGGTCCAGTTTGGCAATGTTCAGCCTTGATGTCTAATGGCCAGACATTTTGCCTGCACTTGGTGGGCCAAGAAAGGGCTTGGAGACAGGCTGTATATCAACTAGGGTTTCATTTTGCCACTTATTCAGGGCCTTAGGAGTAACAGCAGTGCCAGTTTGGTGAACTTTGGGTTGGAAGTGAGCACTCATGTGCTCTGTCCTGTCCAATAGGGTGCTGTCCTTCTTGGGCATGAGCCTGTGTCTCGCCCTGATGTTCATCTCCTCCTGGTACTATGCCCTAGTGGCCATGGTCATCGCTGGCTGTATCTACAAATACATCGAATACCGAGGGTAAGATTAATGACTCTGAGAACATGCATGGGGGATTAGCCAGTTAGATCTTCTGTAATATTTTTTACAGATAGAGTAACAGTGTAATAGCTATGGAATGTTAATGTTCACAGTTTATTGGTTGTGTGTGTGTGTATGCGTGTGTGTGTTTCTATATATATATATACACATATGCAGTGCTGAGAAAGAATGGGGTGATGGTATTCGTGGGCTGTCCCTTAATGCAGCCCGCTATGCTCTTATCCGACTGGAGGAGTCCCCTCCACATACCAAGAACTGGAGGTGAGTGGCATTTTCCAGCATTGCGGAAAATGTTTCCTTAGGAAAACTGTTTCCTAATACGGCACATTGCAGAGTGTTACAGGTCAGCGATACACAATGTTGTATGAATATGTACGTGATGTAGAATGTGAGAAAGCCTACCACGGAAGTTGGTTCTTCTTCATAAATCACAGTGAAAGAACACTACAAGCATAATCATACTCTTGGGTGGTAATGCTTATCTACTTTCTATTAACTGCAGTTCTCAGATTATAGTCTCTCCATTTGCCAGCTGTATAATCCAGAGAGAATTACAGTTAGATAATACTGTTTGATTTATCCCCTAAACCTCACTAATCCCCCATTGAATAAATAACCTGCCCACCCAGTGACACGGTGTAACCTAAGAATGCCAAATCTCTTTGTTCTTGTTCACTCAGTAACTTTGCATTGGCTGTTTCTCAAAACACAAATATTATTACAGCGCCAAATTGCTGAGCATTTCAGTTTGTGAAATTCTTGCCATGGAAAAACAGGGTGATCTGATACCTGATAGTTTGTCTTTCTACCCTGTTCCATTTTTTCATATCATACATTATGATTGTAAGAGTTCATGAGGTTGTTCTTCATGAAGCTCAATGTCTCTGTCTTTCTCTTACTCTAATTGAGCAACATATGTGGTGACAGATGTACTGTAGCACACAACCTTTCAGCAAAATGTTATTTCATCTTAATCGTTCTCCACACGGTATTGTATATAGCTCCACAAAATCTTTTAATCCTTTTCCTGAACAAAACCAGTGGCATCAAACATATTCAAACATCAGAAGCTTTTTTATTGATTTGAATGAAATGAATCTTTTTTTTGTCTGTTGTCTTTAGTACATCTAAGTGGCAGCAGAGTCATACTTGGGCGCATACCCAAGTGGCGAAATATGATAAAAATTACAAATTCTTCCTCTGCTCACGTAAGACCTCAGGTACTGGTTCTACTCAAACTGGACTCGGAGCTTCAGGTGAAGCATCCACGTCTGCTCTCCTTCACCACGCAGCTAAAAGCAGGGAAGGGCCTCACCATCGTGGGCTCCGTGCTGGAGGGAACCTACCTCACCCACGACACTAAGGCCAAGCAAGCCGAACAGGTACCACGTCAGCATTTTGGTCCTGGTGTAGCCCTGCTCAGTTCACTTTAGTTTTTGTCCTCATTTTAAAGCTGGCTTGAAACATCTCAGCTAATATTCCTTCATAAATTGGGAGTATTGGAGCAGTTGTAGAGGTACTGCATACCACGAACAGGGAGCTGGAGAAGAATAGGGTCCTTGTGTAAAGCATTGGGAGAGGCTGACACCTACTGGCATTAAAAAGAACTGCAGCTGTGAACAGTTGGTTTGATTTGTCTGAGTTAGACGTGTTTTTTAGAACATGAAATATGTATATTTATTCAGTATTATTTCACATATCTAAAAACATAAACTGTCTCTTACCACACATATTATATTAGTTAATTCTGCCTGTTCTTATCACAAAACATAAAGTAAATACTTAACTAAAACACAACAAAACATGAGACAAAGAACACTGATAAGATAACCTGTATCTGCAACACAGGAATGAATGTTTTTTTCTCTTCTGTAGAACATAAAGAAAGCCATGAGTGCAGAAAAGACCAAAGGCTTCTGCCATGTTGTGGTGTCCTCCAACCTGCGAGATGGTGTGTCCCACCTCATCCAATCAGCTGGTCTTGGAGGCATGAAGCACAACACTGTGCTGATGGCTTGGCCCAGCTCCTGGAAGCACACCAACGATCCACTCTCATGGAAAAACTTTGTTGGTTAGTATCTCATGTCTGAATGACTAAAACCCATACTTTTTTACCCATGCTACTCAAAGCTCCTTTTGTGAAGATCAGAGAAGCAGACTTGCATTAATGGCTCAGTCATGTTGATCTGAAATGTGTTAAATGTGTGTGTGTGAAAGCGACTCTTGCCTGGTGTGATCCTCAGAGACCGTGCGAGAGACCACTGCAGCCCACCAGGCTTTGCTGGTGGCTAAGAATGTGGACACCTTCCCTCATCAGAGGCTGGAAGAGGGCACCATAGATGTGTGGTGGGTGGTCCATGATGGAGGAATGCTCATGCTTCTGCCGTTCCTGCTCAGCCAGCACAAGGTACGTGGTGGTGGGATTGGTCAGTGCACGGTTGATGTCTGCTGTGTGAGGTCCGTCTCTGTCAGTGTTATTGGTGAAAAAAATTATCGTTTTTTGCCTTCCACTCTTGGATATCTGTTTTCTTCTTGCTCTCTGCTTTGTATTTCCCTTTCGGCTTCTCTGTCAGGTGTGGCGGAAGTGTAGGATGCGTATCTTTACTGTAGCTCAGATGGATGACAATAGCATTCAGATGAAGAAAGACCTGCAGATATTCCTGTACCATCTTCGGTTGAACGCTGAGATTGAGGTTGTGGAAATGGTGAGTGGTTTTATGGACAGCTGTCACTTCAGTTCATGTAAGCGCATTCTGTGTTGAAGGCAAACCCTCCAGTCTTCGTGACCAGGCCTCGTGTGTGTTCTCCTGTGTGTTCGTCCGAACAGCATGATAGTGATATCTCGGCTTTCACCTACGAGAAGACCCTGGTGATGGAGCAGCGCTCACAGATGCTGAAGCAGATGCAGCTCTCTAGGACTGAGCGTGAGAGAGAGGTAATGTCGGTGCCTGCCTACTCCAATACAAAGATGGCAAAATGAGGTTTGAGGTAGAGTTTAAAGAAGTTCACTGTACAAACAAACACTACTGATGTTTTTGTTGTTGTTGTTGTATATTCATTTTATCAATGCATAGTTCTAACTGGCTGAAATTCTTGTATGTAACAAGATTCATCTTGAACATCTAATCTTGTGTTGTATTTAATATACTTATTGAGAGAACATCAGCTGATATGTGAGTTGTATAAATCATTAAAAGACCCAGCATGGAATCATGCACCACTATGTAGCCAAATTACATGTGACCCATCATTTCTCCTATTGCTGATGTGGGGAATCACCTTCGCCTCATTTTCAGATTCAAAGCATCACCGATGAATCTCGGAGCTCCATTCGGAGGAAGAACAGACCTGTGATTCAGTACTCGGGCACAAACAATGAGGCTGCCCAGCTGGAAGACGAAGATGACAGTGAGGTAGTAAAAATAAAAACCTTGCATGGTCTCTGCCTTCTTGTAAACCTCTTGATAGCAGATGACTGAAAACAAAAAAACACTGCCCCGGCAACAATCACGTAACATCTTAGATCTTTGGGTTTATGTCTGTTTGTTGTCTTCTTCATTTTCAATATTATTATTGCCAGATGGCAGATTGAAAGGCTGAAACTAACACAGGATAGGAGAAAAAAAAAAACATTCTTTGAGAGGTATTGGGTAATCATGAGATGAATGAGACTTAGAAAGGGAATTCATGTTCCCTGCGGCTGGACCTCACTAGCAGGATTTAGTTAGTGAAGGTTATGCGTCTGATCGTCTCTGCTCGTTCCTCATGAGCAGCTCAGTTATGATAAGGACACGGCGACCAATGATGCTAGCAGCGACACCACAGACACCACACCTGATCGCGTCCACATGACCTGGACCAAAGAGAAGTTCAACTCAGAACGCGCCCGCCACCGAGAGGCAAACACCAACATGCCCGTGCGAGACATTTTCAACATGAAACCGTGAGTACACAACACCAGATACTGAACACCTTGATATTACTTTCTCCAGTACATTGGGGGGGGGGGGGGTCTGTTCATTTAAAGGTACAGAAGCACAAGAAAAGATATTCTCAAGCAATGAAACCACTACAAGTGAAATGCCTCACTATCTCACCCCTGGTCTGGAGCTGGTCTGCATGCCTAAACACAAACCCTGGAAGTCCAATGCTTTCTGTTTGTGTTGTTGTTTTTATTTATTTATTTACTAATTTCTTGTTGGACACAGTCTGCATGATGTGCACTGGCTGTTACATCATCATGTACAGGAATGTCAGAGTTAAAAAGCATGGTTATATTGTACTAATGGTCGTGCTCTCGCCATGTGTCTCTGTGTTGCTGTATAAACCCTTTATAACCATCATCCATTGAGACTTGTCTTTGTTTACAATTAACGTTGTATGTAGGATGTTTTGTCTGTTTTACAGTATTAGCAGACTCACGTTTAAGATTTTATGTGTTGTTTAGAACAGCCCACAATAGAGAAACTAAGGAGTCTTGGATTGGGTCTGTCTCCTGTCAGAACTATGTAATGTGACATTTTTTAACTTTAGAGAACAGTTTATTGTGCTTGATCTTGTTGATTCTGTAGTCATAGATATTGCTTTTGGTTATGTACTATAATCAAAGCATTAGCATTATTTTTACCCATACCCTCACTGAGATGTTGTGACATCTTGTAAGTTTATTTCAAATGGAAGGGAAAAAAGCCATTAAAAGCTGGAAAGGTTACGTCAGTGTTCCCCGAGTCTGTGGAGCTCCGTTCATTTTTGACCTGAGCGACTATTCGACTTGCACAATAGCGGATACGTTATACGATCAGGCAAATGCCGCGCTCAGCATTGAGCATGGTTACCTGTTGTACTGATAGTGTGGTATGCATGTACTCATTGGATGTCTGCGTAAGTGTCTAAGTCTGTCTCTGTTGTTCTGTTCCGTTTTCCTTCTTCTAGAGAGTGGGAAGGCCTGTAAGTTCAACTTTTCTTCACCATAGGCTCCATGTCTGTGTGTTTGGCTTTGCTCGTCTGTGTGTTTGCACTAATCGTCTGCGTGTGTGTGTGTGTGTCCTTGTTTCCTCATTCCATGGTCATTCAGCGTAGTTGGAGGGCACAAGCATGTAATGTAATGGCTGATCTCTCCACTTGTCATAAGCGCTATAACAAGCTTTTAATTAAGCATAATGGCGTACCTCTCCGTCTCAGTCTACAGAATGTGCTTTCAGACCACAGCGCCTGGTGTCAGTTTTTTTGTCCTTTTTGAGAAAAATCTGGAATCACAGTCCAAACATTATTATTTATAAATCTCATTCTTTTTTGTTATTTAAAGGGGAGTATTATAAACAGATCATTAAATGTGGACAGACGAAATTGACATCAGGCTGTAATGTTGAGCATGTATTTTGGTTGAGGTGTGTGTTTGTGTGCCTGTGTGTTGGTAATTTGCATTAAAGCCTTGTGCATATATTCTCTGCATATTAGCTTTTACTCCTGTGTATGCTAACTTCAACAAATGTGTTTTAAATTGACTATTTATGATATGAGTGATTTAATTTTCATTCATTCCTACTCTGTTTATTTTGGATGAAAGGTTGTGATTATTAATTTTTAACTTATCCTTATTATATTCAAATGGTTTTTGAACCTTTTTTATGACTTGGAATTTCTACAGGTATTTAAAAAGTAGAATTATACATTTCAGGACATTATTTACATTTTAAAGCTAATAAGAATTCAATGTAGGATTGTACAGACCAGGTGTTAATACCTGTTTTGAAGAAATACTGATATGACTGCACCCATTAAAAACATTGCAACATGTTTGCCCTGGAGCAAATCCTGTCCTGTTCCAACTGCCCCGCTAGGGATAGGCTTTTGAACATGTTGCATTTAAAAAAAAGCCCTCAAGTCAATACACACACACACACACACACACACACACACACACACACACACACACACTCAGGCTCCTGTGTGTCCTAGTTACCTATGTTTTATTGTTTGATCTCTAAGGCTTTCCAAGGTCTGTCTCTTAGATCTTTACTCCTCGTTCCTTGCATGCAGTAACCAGTCCAACGTGCGGCGCATGCACACAGCTGTCAAGCTGAATGAGGTGGTGGTGAACAAGTCCCAGGGAGCTCATCTCGTTCTCCTCAACATGCCTGGACCCCCAAAGAACTGCGGCGGAGATGAGAACTGTATCCTTGACTGCTTCACTACTGCAGTGCATCTACTAAAGATGATTTTCCAGCAGATTCACTTCTTGAAGGTCTTAGGACCATTAACGGGCACCAAAAGGCTTTTTTGGATTCATCGTTATATCAGCGAATTGATTTAGTTTTCCTCTACACTTACTGTGTTGCTTGTGTAAAAGCATTTCTCCTGCGTGAAACTGGCAGTATAAATGTTGCCTGGACAATTATGGGGTCTATTATTAACATATGCACATTCTTGGTAATGTGCGACAGTAATCAAACATTTATATTCCTTAATTGGTATTCCACAGACATGGAGTTCCTGGAGGTTTTGTTAGAAGGTCTCAACCAGGTCCTGTTGGTGCGTGGTGGTGGCCGGGAGGTTATTACCATCTACTCGTAAACTCCCTCACTGCCCCAACTCTCCTTGAATTGAATTTTTAATAGCATGGCCAAGTGTAGATGGCGAAGATGGCATTTGGATAGTGGCATTATGGAGGGCTGTCGGATTTATGAACAGACTGCAGGGTTTTGGCCTTTGCTAACAAAGCCAGGGGAGACAACCTCTGGCATTAACGAAATTTCAGGCAAGATGTGAGATACCGCAGGCCAAAGGATGAAGCAGCATATCGACACTTTAACTTGCGCTTTGACTCTTTACGTTCTTTTACTGTGTGGGTCTTTTCCTCTTTACTTGCTCCCTGAACACGCGTTTATTTACGTTCAGGGAAGGATGTGGTATGTCAGGAAAAAGCTGTCTGTGGGAATGTGTCTACAAATATATGTTGTTATTTTGTTGTTCAGTTTGTTTCTTATAGTTTTCTGAAGGAATTTGATTCTTGCACAAGGTGCACATGGTCTGGCTGCCTTTGTTTAACTGCTTTAAGATGCTTTATAATATGGCACTGTCTCATGTTACAACAGCCATTTGTACAGCCATTCCTGTAGCTGTTCTGTCTGGAAGAGAGAATTGTTGTATCTCCCTGCTCATCAGGAGGGTAGCACAAGCACTCAGCTGCAGGAGCACTAATGCTCACTACAGCAGCACTACATGTAGATATTTAGATATTTGGGGACCCAGACAGACACGTTGCTTAGCGACAAATGTTCATACAAAGTTTCGGATTTGAAAAGGTTTTTTTTTTTTTTCTGTTTGTTTGTTTGTTTGTTTGTTTGCTTATTTTTTACAGATGCTACTGTTTTGTTATGTAGTAAAGCGGAGAGGATCCCTCTGTGTTGTCAAAAGCATGTCACAGCACCTGTGAACACATCTGAATTTGCTTGGTTATGGGATGCTCTGGGTTATTTTCATTTGTGTTTTGTATCAGATGTTTTGGAACTAAGGTTTCAGTTTCAGATTTCAAAGGAGTATTTATTTTTGTTCTTTGAAATGCATTTGTTGTAAGATTGTTGGATATCTAAGGGGACGAGTATGTGTTTTTGTGTGTGTGTGTGTGTGTGTGTGTGTGTGTGTGTGTGTATGTGTGTGTGTGTATTTGTGCACATACCTATGTGCATGTATAAATGTTATTTTACTGAATATTATTTAATTAGATGTGTGCAATAATTTTTGTTCCTTTATTGCTTACCTATTGATTGTTATCTTGAAGTGAGAGGCAGTGTCTTGTGACGGGGGTTTACAGTACAAGTCAGTAGTTTGGACACACCTTACTGAACCGAAAGAGTTTTTAATAGTAACAAAGACATTTTAATCTGATGGATTACGCTTAAATTTGTTTCTAAGACAAATATAAATTGGCAGAGGTGTTGGTCTACATATAAACTGATTTTCAAAACACACACACAATTAGTTGTAGATGCACCTTCAGCAAAAAGTTTTCTTTCAGAACCTTAGTCCTTCACCCTTCAAGTGCTCTGCACATATGAGAATTTCTTCAAGACTGATGGAGAAGCATCATAGGCGGCTCCTCGTGCAGCTGGAGAACATCACTAGTGTGGAGCTGAGGAGGACAGTAAAGGGTGGATACTTTGAAGGATCTAAAATCTAAGATAAACAAATATTGACTCACAGCATAATCACATATGTGTTACTTCATTGGTTTAATATATTTAAGTTGTTGTTGTTGTTATTATTGTAGTCAATACTAAAAATGACCAATGAGCAGGTGTGTCCAAACGTTTGACTGGTACTGTATATCGTAATCTAATAAATGCCATCAGTGCTTCAGGAACACAGCCATAGCATCAGTGCTCTAAGAACCTCGACAATCTCTGACCTTTACAGATTTAAAAGAATCCGTAAGGCTCCAGCTGTGTCTGCCTGCATAATTAGAAGCTGAAATTCTATGCAGAGCCCTGTCATACTGTCTCTGCCCCTGCTGCTTTTTTCAGTAATGATCAGCCAAAGACGTTGCGCCTTTGCAGACTTGCCAGATTCAAAACTAAAATGTTTAAAACCAGTATGACATTCAGTGCATCATTAAACCTCTTAGACTGTCAGGAACGTTAGAGGGATTACATTTCTACAAGGTCACAACATGCTAAGACTTAAAAAGCCAAAGCTAGATTTCCTTTGTGTTGGTGTAATTTAGCCTTTTTTTTGATGTGATGCACTTTTAATGATGGTCAAGGCTGCTCAGGCAACAGGGTCATAATAGGGAAGCCACGCGACATCGAACTGAATTTAGTTTGTGTGTTCATGCGATTTTCCAAGTACCAGCTCAGTTCAGGAACTGCAAAGAGGAGGCTCATGGGAAATGTAGTTTGCATTTAGGAAATATATCAAGCTGTTACTAAATAAGGAAATACTGTTCTTAATTTAATCCCTTGTGTTGTTTTAATTATAGTGTATGTACTTTGTTGTTTTAAGTTTTAATTTAATGTAGTTGTTTTTGTATAAAAGAGTGACTTGTGCCAAAAAAAAAAAATCTAGAAGAGGGTTTTATGTGTGAACATACCTGAACATTACTTGTGTGTTCCTAAACATTTCCAAGTTAACAGAAGTTAAGCACAGTCCACATTTAATAAAAATTTAAATAATGCACGCACACAAACCCTTTATATAT
>JAOXYF010000008.1:14385153-14404931 GCA_028565775.1 Sternarchorhynchus goeldii
TATATATAAGATGTTTTTCCTTGATTGCCATGTATGTGGCTTTAGTTTTTGTTGTCTATAAGGCTTCTGTCAGAAACAGGATTCCCTATTGTCAGTTCCCAACGTTTTAGTCCTGTTTTGCTTCATATCAGCTTCAGTGGTTTCAGATATAGTACAAGTCTATGTAGTGGAAGGGGACAGATGAGTGTATAAATGTGGACAGTTTCTTTTAAACCGTTGTCTTAGCTCTTCAGTATTTTGTAACCAGAATGTTAGCTGTGTCCGAAAGTGTGCCCTGTTCATTACTGGAGAAATACGTAGAGCACTATCAGGCAGCAGATCCCATTACATACACACTCTGAACGTCATACCGCAGTCCATTGTAACAGTCTTAACAACAGGATTAAGCTCACCATATTTTCATTGATTCCAGAGGTAACGTTAACTGTCGGCTGACTCAGTAACTGTCAAAAGATAGATTGTCAAAAAGATTTTAACACAATATTATTTGACCGAAAAGCTATCAAATCTAGTTACCTATAAACTCTGATGAAGATGTCGGCATCACCTGTTGGTCCTCAAAAAAGCTGTGTACGATTCTTCAAATGACTTGGTGCATTATGGATATTCCATGCCTGCTAGGGTAATTTGTACATACCTAATGTACTGTGATGCACTATGGAATTATTATAGTACACTGGATATCCTGTAGTTTTCTGACACCACTACAAGATGGCCGAACCCCAAAGTAGCGCACTGTATAGTGAAGTATGGCACAATTTTGGACATATCTATTGTATTTTTCTACGGTACATTGTGATGTCATCACCACTGACCATAGAAATGAAATACTTAGAATGGCCTTTCCTAAAAGAAACTCTCTTTCTATGGAGTTTATTACTGATATCTATACCTATGCACTAGTTTATGTAGTGTTTATTACTTCATCGGTGGTTATAGTCTCTGCACTTCTAATATGTTGTTTGTAAGTATTATGTTTGCATTTATTAAAGCATGGAGATTTTTTTCGGAATATGGGGAGGGGGGGGTGAATGTGTTTTGTTTGTTTATTTTGTTTTTCTTTGCTTTCCTAAACCAGCTGGAAGTGTAACATGCAATGCTTTTCTGGTTCAAAAAGCACATTTGGAGAATTCTGTTTTGGGACCAGAACAATAAACGAATTACAACACTGTTAAGACCATTTTATTGTGAATTTACTGCAGTTTATCAATTGATGGATATAGCTGTTAAACTATTTGTCAATCTGATGATGAATTAGAGCCACCAAAGCAACAACAGAAAGGAGTTATTGTCATTCAGTTTGTCTTCCCAAATTCAGCCTTGGAGATGTACCACCCTGTAGAGTTAAATCCCAATCCGAACCTAAAACACATTAACATGAGAAAGGGGTAAAATCCCTGTGTGAGATTAGCCATGTTCATGAAATCTCATTCTGTTCCATTATTTATAAAAAGTACAAATTATTGTTACTGGTGAATAAACATGTTAGCCTCAGATTTAAATTTTATGCCTCTCAGTAATTTTAAATTAAAATTCAAAAATTGATCCACCATCATCTGCTCTTGTTTTTTGTGGAAATGAGTTCAGAGTATTTGAAATGTGGATCCGTATTAATGAATAAAATTAATAAAACACCATTAACAAAGGAAAGCAACCAAATGCAATGGAAGATCAGAGTCGCTGCCTATAGCAGCAGGAAGAATCGGTCCAGTGTGAAATCTTGATATATCATGTACTTGATAAGTATCATGAAGCATCATTGCTACAACAGGGGGCGCCATTCATACTGTTATGGTAAAAAGGATTCTGCTGGGGAAAAAATAAGCTGCCTTCTTTCCTTTATCACTCTGTTAGATTATTAGCTCCAACACCACTACCATTCTGTGTCTTACTGCTTAGCACCCTTTCGTGTGTCTCACTCACAGAAAGAATGGCTCTGTTTTCTCCTACACCACTGCATATACAGACACTGAGGTCCATCGTGCTGTGAGCAGTGTCAATATTTACTCTCAGAAGCATCAAGGGTTCAGACACTGCAAATAAATGGTGTCTACTGCCTTTGTCTGTTGTCCACAAACCTAAAGATCTTAAAGTAAACATGTACACGTTTGATTGTAACTACATCTTACGCTTATGCAGCCATTTAATTCCTTAAATTAGAATTTTTGGAAACCTCTTTGGCCACCCTGAAACAAAGGCGAGTTTAGCCAGTGTATCTATAACAAAATGTAGGGAACATTGGGCACAGATCTTTGTGTTCTTGTAGACGTGTAGCTCAGATCTGTCTTAATACACAACACAATGTACAGTAGCTGCATAATTCAAAGCCACATCCACCCCACCCAGCATCCAGCCAACACAGCTAATACACACACTCATACACACACTGACTGCTGCCATTTTGATGGCACATAGGAAGGCAGTCATTGTAATTGCTCTTTAAAAGTGTTTAGCTTTTGCAAATTACAAAACTCCATTAAGGCAGTTGGTTTATTTATATTATATTATATTTATATTTATTTATATCTTCCATATATAAATTCTACATTATGCAGAAATTCTTCTCCTTCTGTTGTTTTAAAGTCAAGACTTACACGTAGAAGAGAGGTTTTGGGGTAGAGCATCGCAGAACTCTGCTGGAGGGCAAGCGATTGTTTCTGTTAGCAAGGAATACATTTCAGGTCTTCATCCCAGCTTTACAGAGTGCATGGTCAGCACATACTCATCCCATTCACATGCCACTCATCCCATTCACATGCCACTCATCCCATTCACATGCCACAGAGGTGAGGTGATACTTGTATTCTTGTTTTCTATGCTCTAAATAAATTACTTATTACACATTACAACAATGGGATCGTATCTCTTCTGAATTGTTGTGTTAAATGGGAATATGAAAGAATCATTTAAGAAGACAGAAATCATCTAAAGCTGTTTTTCTTCACAGTGCTGAGTGTATTATTTCTCTCTCTCTTGTTTGTATACTCCTTTTCTCTAGCAGTGTCTCTATCCGCCCTCTATCTGTTTTATTTCCATCTCACAAAGTAATTATTCTTTGTTGATTTTTTCTGTCTTTACAATTATGTAACAATAAAAGTGCCACCCTAGCTGTCACCAGCCCTGGGCCTCACTAACAGTAACATCAGATCTCATGTGTCCTTTGGACCCTGCAGGTACAGTATGTGAGGCCGTGTGTGTGTGTGTGTGTGTGTGTGTGTGTGTGTGTGTGTGTGTGTGTGTGTGTGTGTGTGTGTATCTGAGTGTGTGTGTGTGTGTGTGTGTGTGTGTGTGTGTGTGGTGGCACTGTTTGTAGAGCTGGTCTTGCTTAAATGATCAATGACCAAAGATAATTTTTTCTTGCACGTTTTTCTGCTGGTGCACAAAGGGAGGTGCGTTCAGCACAAAAAACACACACAGGTCCCTGCTGCAGCCTGGAGTAGAGCGTCTGCCATTTTGCATTTACATTTACATTTATGGCATTTAGCAGAGGTCTTGCTCACACATCTGCAATGGTCACTTTGAATTTAGTGCCCTTAGTACAGAAACACCGGTGGCCAAATGTAGATTAAATTCAGAACTCTTTCGATCCATCAATTTCTCAAAGCTTTAGCTGAAAGACACAATTTATTGACAAAATGAGCTGCTGAGCACGTACAGTTCAACTTGTTTCTTGCTCCTGTTTTTTTTGCTCCAGAAATCACAAGTACAAATGACTAATTTCTCGTCAATGTATACATTTATTTTATTATTTAATGGTAGTTTATTATGTAAACGTTTCTAATTGTTATACAATGTAAACGATTTCCCAGGTCTCCTTAGAGGTACAGTTTAAATGGTTAGGTATTGCTTCACATTTTGCATGCACTGGGAAAATACATTCAGCTGAGTTTACTGATCATTTCGAAATACATTCAGCTGAGTATACTGATCATTTCGAAATACATTCAGTTGAGTATACTGATTTCTAAAGCGGCATTTGTTTAAATATTATTGCATCACGTCCACGGCCCAAGTACTGACGTGTTCTCACGCTTCCTAGAGAAAGCAATGAGTGTATTTTTTGGCGGTCTGCTAGTCGCGTCGCTTCTCGCCCGAAGGGGTTAAAAAGGGAGGGGAGAACTTGGAGCCTGACGTACGCCGCACTGGCTGCAGTACATGGTTGCAATATTGATAGAAACATATCACCACTGGAGTCCGTCACTGAATGGAAATAGGGAGACCTTACCGACTGTATTGAATTGTCGAAAGAAAATTATTGAGGCACCTGTTTATTGTCACATACGTCGCAAAAACGAAATTACAGCGCGAGATATCCGGTGTCCTTCGTTTTAGTACAGAGTGTTATATGTATATTTATTAGATAACAGGCATCGCGATTAGAATGTTGCGAAACTGTAACAATCGACTTTCGAATGTAAGGTACTGAATTTAGCTCAAACATGCTTCCGTTGCTATAGCCCTGGGTACATGGTCGTGGAACGGATGCGAAAATGCGTGGAAGCGGGTCGCTTTGTGCAGGTGGATGGCCAACCTGACGTAAGAGAGGCACTCTTAACACGCTTCTGTTGCTCTGTTGTATTGTCAGGCTGCAATGGTAGCCAAGAAGCCCGATAAAGAGCTGTGAACCTCGGCGATAGGCAAGTCATGCTTCCCGGGGTCGGAGTATTTGGCACCAGCTTGACCGCAAGGGTGATTATCCCTTTATTAAAGAATGAGGGGTTTGCCGTCAAGGCTCTTTGGGGACGGACACAAGAGGAGGCTGAGGAGCTTGCTAAGGAGATGGATGTTCCCTTCTACACTAACCGGATTGACGACGTTCTCCTTCACCAGGATGTGGACTTGGTGATCATTAATTTGCCTCCACCGCTGACGCGACAAATTGCTGTCAAAACGTTAGGTGAGTGACAGCACCAACGTCGTGTGAAGGATCGCATCACATAACCACCACGTACATATGATTTTAGATGTGTTTATAAGGAACGATGTTTTTAGACAACAAGACGGTATTAAAAGATAGATAGATACAATATTAATAGAATATGCAAAGTGATGCTTTCCTTATACCTATTTTGGTGATCTCAGACCTATTTTGGTTGCTCACTGTCTCACCTTAAGTTGAATGTATGTTTGTTCTTGTACAGTTTCTGAGGTATTAGCAAATGTGAACTGACTGTAGTCTAGGTGGGGCTAACATCCACTCTCACAGCAGCAACGTCATGCAACATCAGGCATGGCTGTTGGACACTGTGATGTGTTTTTGCTCATTTAAAAAATCTGCTTCCAATGTGCACGAAATCAGAAGCCACTGGCTCCCACACAGCCATGCATGCAGTAGAGCACGCACCAGAGGATGCTGGGAGACGGTGTTCACGAGGGAATCAACCATTGCATCATGTCCTTTAGGGGATTCTACAATGTCATCACATGTATAACATTGCTTAAGATCACTGCATCGCTGCTAAAAAGAAAGACGTTGTGTGGTTGTACTTGCACACTTGCTCCGTGGTGAATCTCACCTACTCCTTCTGGTGTAAGCTGCTACTCTGCCTGATATGTTAGTGACATTGCAAGTCATGGCTGTTGGTTTAATGGCTCAAACTAGAACTCTGATAATGGGTAGCCTACTTGCAGGGCTAGATTTCACAAGCTCTCCAGAATAGTGCATGCTCTCGTCCTTCCTGCCATACACCCGCATGTTTTGGCAGGCTGGTTCTGATGTCCAGCCAGCAGCGTGGATGAACAGGCGGACTGACACTGACAGGTGTTCAGCAAATGATTGCAAGTAACTACAGGATTCTGAGAACGATTCATCACCGGGCCTGAAATCATGCCTGAGAACGATTCATCACCGGGCCTGAAATCATGCCTGAGAACGATTCATCATCGGGCCTGAAATCATGCCTGATCATGACCCCAAAATATCCCATTTGGATGTGACTGAAAAGTAAATCTGTGTCAGAATATGAGTTAATAATACTGTTTACACAACTCATATCTGGGCAGACATTTAAGGACACCAAGTTGTTTCACATCATCTTGTTTCAGAGTTTAAGTGTGGCACTGTGTATTAATATCCACTTGAATCCTTTAAAAAATATCTGTACACTTCCTTCTCAGTGTGAATAGGGTTTATGGTAACTATGAGAAGCTGTGTGTAACAGACTTTTCAGAATTTAACAAAACCCCAAATTTTCTTTTCACATCCTAATTGTACCCTACTGATAATTACAAACACTCATGTTAAAAAACTTTACATTGGTAACATCCAGGATCACTTCATGAATTTCAGTTTCACTGTCACCAGATACCCTGAGAAGACTGCAAACATTTACTAATTTATGAGGATGAGAGTCAGAACAGGCCCAGCACATTATAAATATATTGTGGTTTAAGTCAGTTAGGAAATCTAAATCGATTGATTCTAATTCTGTTTTCTCAATGACTTGGGGCTTAGTATCTCATTTCCAGTTTGAGGCATCATAGTGCTTAGTGTTTACTCTGCTTTAGTGATTCCCTCAAATGGTGCGCACCTGATTCAGCTCATGAAGGGCTTCACTATTGTTCTGTACGATCGTGAGCAAAGACCACTGGGGCATTTTCAAGACAGCATTTTGCCTTGGCCTTCAGCAATTCATATTTATATTAGTCATTATATGTATGGTCACAGAACTGATAAGCAAAGCATTTACTCTGTGTAAGGCCTTTCAGTGTGCTTATCTCTTTAGGTAGTCAAATTTAACTGTAGCCACAATGTGAAATACTGTCTATAAATGTGTCAGTCACAGGTCTGTATCTGCAACTCCTTGTAGTATTACTTTACAATGAATGTCTTTAGTCATACTAGGGTGTACAACAAATTCAACTAAAAATTCATCAAATAAAGGATGAATTTTTATGACATAGTGTAATGTTTCTATATGGATAGCAGATTATAGCTACATCTGGGTTTTGCGTGGTATTAGGCCACAGCACATAGTTTCTGTATCTAGGGAGCAGTGCATCGTATCAGGGTCGCTCAGGGTTTTTCTTCAGGCTTTGAATGTATGAATTCTGGGCTGCTGAACAATTGCGTTTTTGTGACTGCAGGAATGCTGGATGTAGCATCTCCAAAAAGTTTGTTTTAGTCATGGTGTGAAAGACGGCAGTAACAACAACATTGTAGTAACTCTTTTTGTAGTAACCAACATCAGTTGTTGTTGCAGTGTTCTCATATTGTGTAGGTATCTTGTTAAGCTGTGTAGGTAAGCTTGTTAATGTTCTAGTGTCCCTTGCTCTGAACTGATCCAGGAAGATACTCTATGCTAACACACATAACAGTGTAAAGAAAGCACTGTGACCATACGGTGTTAAAGGTTATTCCAGAATGCAAATCATTTTCTCCTTCCAAGGATGCAAGAGTTTCTTATCAGCAGAACGTTGGTCTGTTTACTTTGTGTGGTGGATCAATAGGCTAATCAGCGGGAATGTGAACTAGAAAGGCATTAGATGGTATGAACAGCACAGCAAGCATATATGCTAATGGACACCTGAACAGACCGAGTGAGGAATATCGATAGAAATGAACTTGAGGTTATGTAGTGATGTGATATGTGGCGTAATAACTAAACTGCCATGTGGCACACGCCTCCATATTACATCTATAAGAGGAGCATTTCGTTAGCAGTTCGACTTTTCTCTTTATGTCTTTGAATGATGTCCCATCACAGTTGATGTTCCAGGGCACCTGCCACGTTGCTTAGGGAATGAAGCAGATGACAATGCTCCTCCTGCCGATGGGGTTCAGAATCTTTACAAGCTCCTTGCCTTTCTTGGATGATCAAAGTGGTTCAGCTGCAGCTTACGCATTAAGGCTGTGGACTTGATCTCTCTTAAGCATATGCAGCTTTACCACAGCACATTAACATACACCCATGGGACCTGCCTCTGTGGGTGATTCAAGAGCCTGCTGTAGAGGTCTTACATAAGGACATGCAGAAGTCTCTTTGATTAAAGGCCTTGCGTAAGTCTTTTGTTGTGAGTTGTTCATTAGTCACAAGATCCAATTATGAGTTTTTCAAATACAGATCTAAAGATGTTTCTCTATAAAGTTCATTGACTTTAAAAGGGTGGAAACAACACATTTCTCATAGTCACGTTGGGTATCTGAATCATCCAAATAACTCTCACCATGTCCATCCCATCTCAGAACTATGCAAGTAATCTCCAGGTAGCTATACATGAGCATAGCTGGAGGTTACATTCAAGTCAAATCAAGTCTAGCCAAGTGAGCTTTTTTTCATTGCCATATCAGATGTTCCCTCTTTTGATCCCTTGGATTCACCACACATTTCTATTTTTTTGACAGGATTGACAGCAAATGTACAGCAAATAATGTGGAATTTATTGGGCACATGGAGCTTCTTGGCTGCATTTATTTTCTCCTGGTCAGGGGTGTGGTTCTGAAAAGCATCGTACTTTTACATTCTCAGTTAGCAGGTAATACATTGTGTTACTTTCTCTACTACACTGATTGTCTTGGAGCTGCAAAATCTTTGGCAGAACCAAGTGAAGATCTTAAGCCAGAACTGGAAGAAAAAAGCAGGGATGATGATGCTCACCTTGAGGGTAGACCCTCACAAATGCTGGAGTTCCTGCCTGGTTGTCTTAAGGCATGCAGTAAACCAACTAACATGTTCATTTTACACAAGGAATGTGCTGAAAATGTATATTGAACCTGTTTACATGAAGAAAATGAGCTGAATTGACCACCGGTGTGTATTTGTTCTGGATTTATAGGACAGTAAACTATAGGCTCTGTGGGACCTGCCCCAGTCTCCCTGCCCCAGCAGGACTGCTGTTGTTTGAACTAGATACTTAATCCCTTGGCGGTTGTATGAGTGTAATCCCACTGTCTCATTCTACCTCATCCAGAGTATATGAAAATGAGAATTTTTATTTAACTAAAAAGTCAAAGTGTGATGTTTGCATGCTAGTTTCAACAGTGAGATCACCTTAAACGTATTCTGGAACATGGGATACACAAAGGGTACACAGACTTGTATAACAGACTTGGTTCACAAATCCAATACAGTGTCTGTTTCACTTTTCACTTTTGTTTGCCAAAATCCAGTTTCCTTCGTTATCTTGCTGCCTTAGAGTGGAGTCACACACTAATTCATATTTCATCTGGGTATATGACACTTTCTCCAGACCTCCACCAAAGAGAGAGAGAGTGACTGCTGTCTCCATGCTTCTAGTAAATGCTTGTTTTAGAGCCCCCCCCCCCCCATCTTAAGCCTTCTGGACAGGCATTTACATGCAAATGGAAGCTAAGAGAGATGGAGTGAATGGCAGAGTGTGCACTGTGGTTTAAGTCTGTGCGAAAATGCCTTTGTTCACTAGATGAATTGGTTGACGTGGTACTTTTCAGTTCTTACAGAAGAAGGGCTAAAAGTGAGCCGTGCCAGGTTGGGTTGGGTGTTCTTGGGCAGACGTACTGGTGGGCTCTCGCTGGGCAGAGGAAGTAGGTCCCCTTCCTCCAGACTGCTCCCCTTTGTGTCTGCCTCTTAAGAGTCAATGCTCTCATTTGACTTGGCATCAGACATGTGCAGTGGTGCACATTTGCATGCCTTGTTAGCATAGCTCGCTAAATACATAACAGTGTGTGATTATGTAAAGATAGATCACAGTGGGAGTGGAAGGGTCTTCTGGAGTTTGTTTGCAGGCTTTCTGACCTACTCATGGAGAAGAGTTAAAGCAGTTAGACTGTATTCCTGTACCAGAACCACTTCTTAGCTTGACTGACATCACTATGTAGATGTAATTACATAGTTTATAAAAGAGACCCCACTATTTCTAGAAGAGACCATAACATGAATTGTAAATCGGCCAACATTATTAAGTCTCATAACTCCCATTGTTTTCCTCAGGTCAAAGCATGCACAGGATCAAGACTGTGATAAGTGTAGTAGCAAGGTAGATAGCGTGCTTATACAGACATTCACCTCTTCCACATGATGACCTCTGTGTACCCTGTGTACAAGAGAAATCCTGAGAGTCAGTGAGAGTCCAAAGCTGGAGCCACACAAACTGAGTGTAACATTTTTACAAAGAGACATTGATTGTGCACTCCAGTCATCTGCCTCTTATTTAGGCTTGGGACGTCGATGTAGGAAGTAAACAACTGTCAGAAATGGGAATGTTTACCCTATTAGATATGTTGGAGATTAAAAAAACAAATGGTTCGAATATTTTGAGGCATTTTGTTATGTTAGCTGTACAACCTAACACAACAAAATGCTTGTTGCGTTGATTCAGAATCATAGGAAGGAACGTGTGCAGATATGTTTCACAGACTTCCTGTGGCTTGCATCTGCATGAACCCTGAGGTGTGTGTGTGTGTGTGTGTGTGTGTGTGTGTGTGTGTGTGTGTGTGTGTGTGTGTGTGTAAAAAGCATGCTGCATCAAGTGTCTTTCATCACTGCCATGATGTCACAATGATACTGGAAGTTCCCTATGGTGACAATGCTAATGATGAGCTCTAGCGTTATGCAGACTGTTCTGTACACTGTTCTGTCTTTATAAGGCAATTCAGGCCTGCTTCCTTCACACAGTTTAATAACATCCTTCTGCTCATCTTCAGTTCCCTAATATACAGATCTTGTTTGAACTGACTTTGCAGGATGTACATTCATTTTTGTTTGTTTGAAAGATTTTTTGAGGTTGAATTGAATTGAAAACTGACAAATCTGAATTGAACTAAACTGGATATATATATATATCACTAAGCTAAGTTTGTGGTATGCTTAAGTTTACAGTTTGTTTTGCCCCTCAAGTTTATAGACCCCCAACATCTAGCTTTGTCATATGTCAAACATCAGGCTTCTTCTTATGTTATTAATCTTAAGGCATATTTTTTGGAAACAAATCAAACCTTATTTGAAAGGTAGTTCCAAGAGTTCAGTTGTCTTCAGTTCCACAATAGTCATAAGGCTGTGCTTCATACCCACACTGAACATAAATGAAAGGAGAAGTGAGCAGCCACTCAAACACGGACGTGAGCAGGGCTTCTGCTGCCACTCAAACACGAATGTGAGCAGGCCTTCTTCTAGCCCCTCACACATTCAAACACGGATGTGAGAAGGGCTTCTGCTGCCTCTCACACACTCAAACATGGACGTGAGAAGGCCTTCTGCTGCCTCTCAAACACGGACGTGAGCAGGCCTTCTGCTGCCTCTCACACACTCAAACATGGACATGAGAAGGGCTTCTGCTGCCTCTCACACACTCAAACATGGACGTGAGAAGGCCTTCTGCTGCCTCTCACACACTCAAACATGGACGTGAGTAGGGCTTCTTCTGCTGCTGCTTGCCAACTGCTCCTCACACAGCTGGGAGAAGGAAGATAAGAGAGGTTGCAGCCTGGCCAAGAAGAACAATGGACTATACATACACTGACAACATGGAAATACGCAGAGTTTTCTGAAACACCAGTGAGTGAGAGAGATAATATATATCTATACCAGAATGGGTTTGAAGCACAAACATTACTGACTGACTGACAGTTACAGTTCTGTATTTTACAGTGCATAATATAGTGTCTATTGTGATTTTTATTGAACTATGTTAAACACCTTGCAAAATAATCAATACTATTGTTGTAGAAACAGGAATTTCACTTTAATGATCTGTCATGAATCATGTTCGATGCACAAACCTATATTTCATGCAAAAAAGCTTTTGTCAGTGATTACAGATGCATTTCAATTGAAGGTCATGCTGAGACTAAGCTCGTAGCAAGTGCCGTGATGAACTTTCACAATGTTTATGTTTTTTTTTTGTTGTTGTTAATTAAGTTTACTGTAGCTTATCGCCCAACAAAGAACAATTTACGTATTTCATTTTTAATGCTATTTCAGGATTACATGCACATCAATGTCGCAGCTTCTCCCCTTTACCTTCAGGTTCCCGTGATGACAGGGCCGTGTGATTTTGTTCGTGTTCAGTTCTCCAACCAGTGTTCAATTTTGTTTTTCTTGCCCCCTTATTGTAGTTACCTGTGTATTTTTGTTCCCTTGTTAATCAGTGCATTTACACCTCCTCTTTCCTTGTGTTTTGTTGAGCATTGTATTTGTGTGCCAGTGCATTTTGTGGATTTTGGTTTAGAGGATTCATGGTTTTCTTGTTTCCTGGTCACTGAGAGTTTATCTGGTTTTCTAGTTTTGCTGCTTTTATCACTAGTACTTTTTTATCTTCCAGATTTGGGTACAGTTCCAAGTAAAGGGTCCAGTATTTGGGTACAGTTCCTTACCTCCATGTATGCACTTCCTCATCTCTCAGTTTGTGTGAGAGTGTAAGTGTGTGCGTAGTTGTAAGAACATCCCCCTACGAAGAGTAGCAGAACATCCCCTTATGAAAATTACTTAGGTCCTGCGGTTTGAATTTATTTATAATCCTTATTTTCGCTGAACGAATGCTCATGAGAGGGGGCAGCCAGTGTCCGGACGAGGTCTTCAATCTGAAACCGAACCACTGTCTCCACAATGTTGATGCATTCGAGCGACTATAGGGAGAAAGAAAAGAATTGTCCAGTATTCAGTTACGAGGCTTTTAAAGTGTGGGTTATCACCGTATAAGAAATGTCACAATTGATATTCCTTATATGTCCTTTCCTATAATCTACTGTACAGATGGTATGTGTGGTTCTCTCTTGCTGTCAGAATGTTCTTTCCTCTGCATTGTCATGTAAAGAAATAAAATGAGACTATGATTGGAATGGCTGTGACTCACATGCTAGAGGCACAGCTGTTCACAGGAACTGTGCAAACCGTTACATTTAACCATTACACTGCACTACACTGCTTATGCCACAATTTGATATTCAGTAAATATGCTGTGTGTATATATATGTGTGTGTGTGTGTGTGTGTGTGTGTGTGTGTGTGTGTGTGTGTGTGTGTATAACATCTAGAGAGCTTTTCTATTCTTGCTATAGCCTTTATTTCTAGAAATAACAAAAGAATAAATGGTGACAAGTGTTTGTGTAGGACATAGTGTATTGTTATGTAATATCACCCATGAGGCCACTGGGCAGTGTGTGAGCACGTGTGGCAGAGGGGGAGATGGCACGTGGCCCTATTGCCCTGGGGAGTGACCCCGCCCAGGTTTGCTGCTCAAAGGCCTGTGGCTCTAATGTACACAATGTGTTTCTTCTGTGCACAGCAGAGAATGGAGGCACACAGAGGGTCCACAGGGGCACCGCACTGGTCTTACATGCGGAGTCCATGTCAGATGACACTGGTACATGTGTTAATACGCCAGCCAGTAATTACCTGTAGCTGTACTTGTGGTGACATTCATGTATGCTGTTAATTACAGGCTACCCTCTCACGGCCACTGCTCATTGTTCATTTTTATAGTGCCTGTCCACTGCCCGTTCATTTGCATTACAAAAGCTTTGAGGGTCCTTTCTGGTTAATTATGTATTCAAACGTCATCGTTTATGCACTTCGGTTTCTTTTATGCACGTCTCTTCTCGGTACGTGTGCATGTTTGGGTATGGTCCGATACGGTTCTCGCCCGTTGCCGGGACAGCAGAGCGAGGAACGGCATTGTGGTGGAGCACACAGTAGTAGTAAAGACACAGGGTGGTGGCTGCAGAGAGCCAGGGGAAGTCTTGTCACCTTGGTTCCCTCAGAGGTATGTACCAGTACCACAGAGGAACAGTGCTGAGCGAAAAAAAAAAAGGCTTCAGCAATAATAGTAACAACTAAACTCACAGAAAAGGACTAACATTAGCAGTAACTCAGCCAGTCACTGTGTTACAGGACTCACCGAATACCCTGGAGAAGGACTGCAATGTTGTTCTACTGTAGGACACAGTGCTTAAGAGGGGGTTCACTGGAGGTATTAGTGAGCAAACTAAGTAATGCTAATGGGCACAACCCTGACTAAAGGCTTTCTCTTCAGAAGTAATGGAGTTTTGAGGCGTGCCCGCTTTTCATGAAAGCCAAATGCAAATGCTCTTTAAATCCTCTGCCATTCAAACATAGCATGAAAGCTTTCCAATGGGATCCAAGAGTCAATTCCCATGTGAAATTTCACATTAGATGTATGAACACGTGTGGGTTTGAAATAGCAACATTACTTCCTGGAATTGTTTTGTTTGTTGGTGAAGCACTTAAGTGTCTGTGTTTTTGTTTTCTGTCTCAGCACCTTGGCCCAGATTGCCTGAATAAAAAGTAACTGAGACCCAGTTTTCTTTCACATGTAAAGCTGTTGCTTCCACAGCAGTAAACACTTTTTGGTTCGTCCCAATTTTACTGAACCCAAAGCAGTATTTTTTCTCCTGAATTTTCCGCTAAAATGACATGTACCACATTCAGTGGTACAGAAATGGTGTCCTTGCTGAAGCCCAGTCTTTTATTTGGGTCCATGTTTGGATGTGTAAAGCAAACATTCCTGCAGCCCTAGAGATGGAGTCCTTTCTCACGACTGACATCATGCAAATGCTCCTGGACTTTGCTCTTTCCCAGAAGAGTTAGCAACTAGTGGAACTGTTTTATTCAGCTGAAAAGTGTCAGGAACTTTTGCCTGTCCACTCTCTGGTCTTCTCAGCCTGGCATGAAGGCTCTTGTTGCTGTGTGCGAATACCTTGTTTTCCAGATCTTGTACATTTGGTGAGCTCTGGGATAGGATCTACTTTCAGTCTGAGGAACGTCAAACATTTCATGACATTTTGTTATTTGCACCCAGCTTGCTTCTCCGTCACCTGTTTGACTGCAGATGTATTTGAGGAATGTATGAGTCAAAGTTTTGTTAAGATCTGCAAAAGTCCCTTATTAGCTTTATTGTAAGGATTTCGGTCATTTTGTTGAAGTATTGCTTTGTTTCCGTCCCACTCACATATGTGCTGTTCTGTGAAGTAACAGCTCTGATTTCACACGGACCTGAAACATTGTCTCAGCATCTCTGTCTTACACTACAGAATGTTGTTGTTTGAACATTGCCTCTCTGCCCAGAGAGAAAGATTTGGCTTGGTGGTGAAGCTGTAGCACTGACTAGAAAAAAATAACAGCACTGAGTCCTGAGTCGCTGTGTCATGCAGAATTCTGGGTGGAGTTCGCCCTCCAACCAGGATCAGTGGGGGATATCACACACGTGGTGACTGACTGGTTTCCAGCACAGATTTTTCCATCTGAGTTTATTTTTGGAGGACGGAAGTGGTGGCCCTTGTGTGGATCTGATTTCTGTCTGACACTTTCCCTCTAAACCATACTGTTAATTTCTCTTTATACAATTTTTTGGACACTATGGTAAAACCCCTATATTATACTGTCATGTACCATGACCAGATCGTGTCTTTGTTCCTGTACTGCAGCAAATCAGAATGTAAGTCATTCATAAGTCACTCCCATAATGTTTTGTAATTAAGTTTATATTGCAGTTGGTAACTCTAGATGGTTGAGCTAGTTTTGTGTAATTTGGTGTTTTCATTAACAACGATATACTTTCATAATAACGGTATACCTTTGGAGTATTGTAAAGCACAGACTTGGTAATAGCCTTGTGATTCGATGCAATGAACAATCTTTGTGTGCGTGTGCGTGTGTGTGTGTGCATGTGTTTGCGTGTGTGCGCGCGAGCGTGTGTGTGTGTGTGTGTGTGTGCGTGCATGCGCAAAAGAGAGCAAGATCAATAGTTCAGTATGGTCTGGACCAGTTTCCCAGGGGACTGGTAATTTAATCTGAGAGATGGCCTCCTGCTCTCAGTCTACAAATTCTCGCTCCATTTCTCTCTCTCTCTCTATCTCTCTCTCTCTCTCTCTCTCTCTCTGTCTTTCTCTCCCTCTCTCTGTCTTTCTCTCTCTCTCTCTCTGTCTCTCTCTCTCTCTCTCTCTTCAGTCATTGTGCTTGTATTTCAATGCCTGCATCCTGCTTATAGAGGTTTAGGTTGTATTGTAAAGTCTTCTGCTTCTGTGCTTAGTGGTTCCTAAGTATCTGCTGCCAGCGGGGGAATATATAGGTGTGTATTCTATTTTTAGTAAAAGACTGCTCCATCTGTATAACTCATTATACATATTGTGTGTGTGTGTGTGTGTGTGTGAACATAAATGTGGGTAGAGTGACTGTCTACATTGTACCCTGCCAAATGCATGTATATATTACACATGAATCTAGTATTTCTCTTTATAATTAAGTTCTCACAGTTCTGTATTTGTGTTCTGTGTCTGTTTGTGGTTACTGTGTTTATTGGTTGATGAAGACATAACTAAGCAGACTAGCCCATTCATTCAGAGTTTATTACATGCGCTCCTGTGGCCTGATGTCTCTCTGCTCCTGTGAACACACAGCTTTATTAGAATATTGTGTAGCCAAGTGGCAAAGTAAGTCCCATCCTTGAATAATGTGACACCACGATCCACATCAACACAGCTCAGCTGGAGGCTGCCTGGCTCTTTGTCATAGAGATGCAGCTGCATTCTATCTCACCATACACATACACACACACACACACACACACACACATACACACACATACTGTTCACACACTGACCTCCATACACACTCTTCCCTGACTGGCACAAGTGGCGCATGGGTGTGACAGCAGGGAGGCAGTTGGAGGAATCTTTTGTGAGCGTACGCCCCAGTCTTCTGCTACGTACGCATGTGTGTGTGTGTGTGTGCGTGTTTGTGATGCGTAAGCAGGACCTGTTTTACTCGCCCTCTCCCAGCTACAGGACTGTTTGTTTCACACTTGATGTAATGGGGTCAGGTGAGTGCGTGTGTTGTGAAATTGATGGGTGGAACTACTATTGTGTCCCCAGGCAGACACGTGAACGTCTGCTCTTATTGGTCCATTACTGCGAGTGTGCTTGGCTGTGCCTCTGTGTCATTGTTTCCTGGGTAACCGATTCCTTCTAACACTATGGCTAGCTGTGGGGTGTGGGGCTCCAGCACATGCTGGCTTGTTCTGCATAAAGATCTTTTTGTTTTTCGCAAAAATGTACTGAGTTTTATTCAGGTACTTCTGCTACTTTTATTCTGGTTAAAATATATGCCCCCAAAATATTTGTTGATAAGCAGATCCTGTGCCAAATTCTTCAGGCTATGTCAATAGTGGCTTTTTCCTGAAAGCTACGCTGAGATGTGCTAGATGAATCTGAGGAATGAATGTGGCACAGAAAGTGTTAGGCTTGCTGGGCAAAGAGTCTGTGGAGTCCTGTTAGTTCACGTCTCTCTTCCTTCCTTTCCCTCAGTCTCATGGGGAGTTTTCTCCCTTCCCGCGTGTAGTTGCAGGCCTGTGCCTCTACTAGTTACCTTCTCTAAATCTCTCTCTCTACATGTTTGTCTCTCTCTCCCTCTTTCTCTCTCTGAGGTTGTGTTAGGATGGATGGATGGGTAATTACCTCCTTTGTGTCTCCCTCTCTTTCTCTCTTGCTGCTCTCTCTTTTACGCTGCATGTGGGAGAGAGAGCACTCAGGGAAGCAGCAGTAAGCATGCTCTTAGCAGAGCAATTATCAGGCTGGCTGGCACAGCACAGCTCTCTTAGCTCCAGTCCCCTTTAGTAATGGATTCCTGTTGGATGGTCAGGAGAGGAGAGGTGATTGGCCCTCTCTTGGGTGTGACCCAGGTGTGAGTTCATCATTCAGGTTGGTTAGAAACAATAATTTCCTGAACAGGGTCTCGGTTACTGAATGTTAAAGCAGAAATATTGTGCATTTTGTTTCCATATTCCAGAAAGTACTGGTTGTATTTACCAATGCAGATGTATTTACGAATATAAGATGATGATGATGTTGTTTAAAGATCTCGTTCACTCACAGGCAAGGCATTTTGTAAACAAGCGTGTCTGTACCGATTGTTTCCATAAGAGTGAGGCAGCTGCATGGAGGATCTCTGCAGTGGGTTATGGGTTGTTAGAACAGGCACTGTGGGGACTGGCGTGAGTTTAATTAGACCCATGTTTTCTGCAGTAGCTGCACAGCTGTGGTCTGTGGGAGCTCATTTAGCGTAGAAGGCAGCAGAACAGGGCAGATCTCAGAACAGCGTCTGACCACAGTCGCCCTCTGGCCCTGGAGGAGAAAATTCCCCTTCTGTGAGCCAGGCTTCCCACTGCAAGATGGTAAGAGCCATCGTAGCTGGCCTGTGTAGGATCGGTGTCGTAGGTGACAGCCAGGAGACGTCACGCGTGCTGTTCCTTATCGTCTTCCACAGTTGCCTGACTTGTCTTGCCATGCAGTGTGTGCTGAAGACACCCGCATGTGTGAAACACTCCATGTGGGCATGGAATTAACCCTGAGTTTGTCCTGCATTGTGGCAAACCGCCCACACTCACGTGAGAAAGATGGCAAGGAAAAGTCTGAGAGAAATTGCTAAGGCGAACACACAGAACCATCCAGAAGGATTTTAGTCTGCTTTGACCTCCGATGTGAGGGCCGGACCCTCCACGGTGCAGTGGGAGCAGGAGCGCCGTTTAATTCAGAGCGCCGGGTCCGACAGCAAGACGCCGGGCTTCGCGTTTCCTTTCAGCCTTCCCACGTCACTGTGGAAGGGCGTAATATGTGAGAGAGGGAGAAGCCAGAGAGCACAAGTGGGTGTGGCCTGACACCGGGTCACACACAGCCTGGCTTTTGAAATGTCAGCGTGTTCATGACCGCGGAGCATAGCGTCCTCGCTACTGACATGTGGGACCACTGTTTGAAGGCAGGCTGAACTGGTTTTTGGATTATTGATGAAGGAGGTCGGCCAATCCCAGAGTAGGTTTCCACTCCATTAGGGTTCCGCTCGGATTCTCCACCAGCCTTTTGAGCCACCTTAGAAGTGGTCCTGGCTACCAGCAAGCCTGACATCAGCTGAAGCTTACATCAGCTGAAAATCTTACAGGCAGTTTTTTTCTATTTAGTTTGCACACCCAAATAGTGGTGATCTCCTGAAATGTTTCTCCTATTGCTCTAGCATTTATGGTAGTGTGTCTGTGTTACATGGTATATCATAACCATGTAAAAATGATTAGCTTGCCTTGTACATGACATGATTACATTGTGTGTGTGTGTGTGTGTGTGTGTATGACGTGTGTGTGTCAGAGAGAGATTGTACTGCCCATTAGTGCCATTTTGGTCCCCAGGGGAGAGAAAGCACAGAGATGGTTAGTCTCACAATAATGAGGCCCCCCTTGATCTCTTGCTCTCTCCCTATGCCTTCTATCCTTCACTCTCCCTCCCTTTCCCTCTCTCTCCTGCCCTTTCTCTCTCTCTCTCTCTCTCTCTCTCTCTCTCTCTCTCTCTCTCTCTCTGTCCTGCACTCTCTCGACCTCTCGCTCTCCCGCTTCATCTTCATCCATATCATCTTTCATACTTTTTTTTTTGTTGCACATTTTTATTTTCACATCCACTTTACTATTCTAGATCCTGTTTCCCTGCCTGTGAATAGGTTCACACTGGGAAAAAAAAAACCCAACAGCATATATTACATCTTTCGACCCCATGCTTTAACATACTGAGCCTGGTCAGAATTCCTCCAGCACAGCTGGGTGCTCTGTCATTGGGTGCTTGAGTACTACCATATATGGCAGCACAGTAGCCCTAAGAAACCTGGAAATCTGCTCTGATTGTCATATATCAACACTGAACTGTTCAGTCATACTGAGCAAACGACGCATTTTGCGTCTTTACCTGTTCAGCTGTCCTCTGCATATCCTTCTCGCCTGTCCTCTCTCTCTATCTCTCTCTCTCTCTTTCTCTCTCTCTCTCTCTCTCTCTCTCTCTCTCACTCTCTCTCTCTCTCTCCCTCACTCGCTCTC
>JAOXYF010000008.1:14406216-14439765 GCA_028565775.1 Sternarchorhynchus goeldii
CTCTCTCTCTCTCTCTCTCTCTCTCTCTCTCTCTCTCTCTCTCTCTCTCTCTCTCTCTCTGTCCCTCTCTCTCTCTCCCCCTCTCTCTCTCTGATTGAGTGTGCCCCCCCCCTTCTCTCACTAGCTCTGGGAGGCAGCTAAGTGTGCATGTGTGGAAATGACTCACTGTTCCACATCCTAGTGACCTTTCTAGGACAGCAGAGTTGAAAAAGGGAAAAAAAATGTCACTGTCTATCAATAGAAAACATGCTACAGAGTAACAAACTGAACATGCTACAGAGTAACAAACTGAACATGCTACAAAGTAACAAACTGAACATTCCTCTCTCATTTGTGAGGTCTGATATATTTAGAAAGCTGTGATTAAAATAAGCACAGTATACAAATTTGGGTTACTAATAACATTCTAATACATTAACATGACAGGGGGTTCCATTACACAGCACGGCTGGAGCAATGTTCTGTGCCCTGAATTTTAACAATAAAATACACACTGCCCTTTAGACTACTGCATCAAGAGTCTTTGGTTCAGGGTCTCGCTGTTTGCCTCTCAAGTTCAGCCTCTGTGTGACATCACCTTTTATTCCATCACATAACTGGCAGTGCTAAAGTGGGTCAGCGGGATTCGCTTTCACGAATGTGTCGGAGCACACATTCCTCTGCTGCAAGCTATCGGGAGATTAACTGGGAGGTTTTTGTTCAGAGAGTCCCTGGGAAAGCCAGACAGGCCCTTTGGAGAGAAGTTCCCAACAGATCAGAGAGCACTGAGGATGGACAAACTCCAGCACCCTGCTGCTCATCTATCTGACCAGGCCAATCAGCTTACCTCAGCTAGTTGACCAGGCCAATCAGCTTACCTCAGCTAGTTGACCAGGCCAATCAGCTTACCTCAGCTAGTTGACCAGGCCCATCAGACATCCTTCTTCAGCACAAACAGTGACGAGTCTGACAGGCAGTTTCCCCATCAATGAGCACATACCATAACGTAATGCTTTGCCCTTAAAACTTGCATTGTAATTTGCATTAAGAATTTTGTTAGATCCAGAGCATTTATTCACAATGCATTTATTGTAAAGATTCTGGTTTCTAGACCTGTTTTCATTGTAACCATGCTAAGACCAATATGAATACGGCTTCTGATAGGTTTTCTGCTATTCCAATGGCACCTGCTATTAGAGACAACATCGCAATGTCTTAATGTCTCAGTGAATTTCCCTTATTCTCATAGAAATAACAGTGGGGGAGAAAGACTTATAAATATGTTAATTACTGCGGGTAAAGTGCCATCAAGTTTAAAGGATTTAATCAGTATGTTGTATCTCTGTACATTGGTTCATTTTCCCTCTCATACGGAAGGCAGTTTTATTTAAATATCCACACATTTAAATATGAGTGCAGTTCTTTTGCTTTCATTCGCCACTTTGCATGCATATTCAAATATATCAGGCCATGCCATCTGTGGGGATTCCGAATGTGAGGAAATGAAAGGAAAGTCCTAATTAAGGCCCTTTTGAAGTGCTGTGACCCTGTTCCACTTTACTCACTGTATCTGCAGCAGCTCTGGGTGATGCTGCCTTTCCCCTGAATCATAGGACAGCCATTTCAGCTCCTGCTCTGAGTTCATGGGAAAAAATCAAACTCACCCAGTCTGCCTTATATTCTAGCTTTTGTTATCCTGCATAAGTCTTGTTACCGGGCTGTTTGATGTAATCGTTGTTTGACCTTTGACGGGTGATGCTGTGGGTCAGGCTTTCACCTGTCCCTCTCTCTGCCTCTTTCCAGGGATCGGCAAGAACGTGATCTGCGATCGCACGGCCACGCCACTGGACGCCTTCCGCATGATGTCGGCGGCACAGTACTACCCCAAGCTGCTGAGCATCATGGGTAACGTGCTGCGCTTCCTGCCGGCGTTCGTGCGCATGAAGGAGCTGTTGGAGGAGGGCTACGTGGGCGAGCTGCTGGTTTGCGAGGCGCAGGTGCACGGCGGGAGCCTCCTGGGTAAGAAGTACAACTGGAGCTGCGATGACCTCATGGGAGGCGGGGCACTGCACTCGGTGGGCAGCTACATCATTGACCTGCTCACCTTCCTGACCGGCCGGCGAGCCTGTAAGGTGCACGGCTTCCTCAAGACCTTCGTCAAGCAGACGGACCACATCAAGGGCATCCGGCAGATCACCAGCGACGACTTCTGCACCTTCCAGATGGCGCTGGAGGGCGGGGCCTGCTGCACGGTCACGCTCAACTTCAACGTGCCCGGTGAGTTCCGACAGGAGGTGGTGGTGGTGGGCGCGTCCGGGCGTCTCACGGTCAGCGGCACGGACCTGTACGGGCAGAAGAACAGTGGCGAGGGCGGGCAGCAGCTCCTTCTCAAGGACAGCACGGCGTTGGGTGACGCCTCGCTTCCGGACAAGGCCTTCAGCGACATCCCTTCGCCCTACCTGACGGGCACCATCCGCATGGTGCAGGCGGTGCGGCAGGCCTTCCAGGACCAGGACGACCGGCGCACCTGGGACGGACGGCCGCTCACCATGGCCGCCACCTTCGAGGACTGCCTGTACGCGCTGTGCGTGGTGGACACCATCAAGAAGTCCAACCAGTGCGGCGAGTGGCAGAACATCGTGGTGATGACGGAGGAGCCCGAGGTGAGCCCCGCCTATCTGATCAGCGAGGCCATGCGACGCAGTCGGATGTCGCTCTACTGCTAGAGCTGCTCGGGAAGTGGGGAGACAACCATGTGGAAAGGAGCTAGGAAATAAGATAGAGAGAGCGCACTCTTATGGACCGGAGGAATGAAGTCACCAGTTGCTTGCTTTGTTGGGAGTGAAACAGCAATATGCTTCCTGCTTTCTTTGAACAGCAGTTGTTTCTGGATCAGATCCCAGAGGATGCATGGAGGATGAGCAAGTAGGAACTACAGCAGGTCATTTTCTTCATTGGAGAATCCCACTCCAAGGACATGTGCAGCCATGGCCTACGTGGCTCGATCCTTCCAACCTGTTCAAACGCAATGAGCTTGAACGCTTCTGTCCTGTGTGTATGTGTGTGTGTGTGTGTGTGTGTGTGAGAGAGAGATTGTGTGAGTGGGTGTGTGAGTGTGAATGTGAGTGCGAACGTGTGTGCATAGTGTATGTATATATAGCTGTACAAAAATCCTAAAAATCAATAGTTTGGCTGGTAGGCCTTATAGAGAGGAACTCCCCACTGGTCAAATATGCAATAAATTTGCCTAAAAACCCTTGGATACAAGGGACTGGCTTTTTAAAGCTGGTTTTGCTGAGGACAGTGGAAACCTCACATACTAACGCAAGTTTGCTCTTCAAAGCTTTACAGTGGAGGCACTTACTTGTGTATTGCAGCTCCCGTGTGAGGCTGACTGCTGATCTGTGACCCAGAGCTACCCTGTGCTCGCAAGCCTGGCTGAGAGTGTGGACACACTGCATCCAGTTAGCAGTGGTCTCCAATTAGCAGTGGTCTTGAGTTGACAGTGGTTTCAAGTTAGCAGTGGTCTCCAGTTAACAGTGGTTTCCAGTTAACAGTGGTCTCCAGTTAGCAGTGGTCTCCAGTTAGCAGTGGTCTCCAGTTTGCAGTGGTCTCCAGTTAGCAGTGGTTTCCAGTTAACAGTGGTCTCCAGTTAGCAGTGTGCACAAGTGCGACATTAAGTGAGGACCAGAACAGTGGTGATAATTGAGACCTAAACAAATTTAGATGTGACAGAGATATAACTTAAAACAAAATAGTAAATATTCCATTTGTTTTTGTTATTGGCTTTACACAATTGTGAATCTTATTGCATTGCTCACCATAAATCTCTTTGGCTGAGACAGTAATAGTACATTTTCTGTTTGTCTCCAGCTTTAAATCACTGCTGTGGGATGGATGGCTTTACAGAACTCTGGTGAAATGATTTCAAACCATGGCCATTTCCCTCACCACACTTTCTCATGTTTATGTTCTGGAGTAAGTCCATTGGTCTCAGCCAGGTCTGGTGATGGCCCTCAGCTGGTTTACATCCACAGCTCTATTTCACTGGAGTTGGGCCTGCTTGGTTTATGTCTGCAGCTTCATCTTATTGGAGTTGCACATTGTTGAGGGCTAAACAAAATTGGAGTCAGTTTTAAGTTAACAGACTTGTATACCAAAATATATTTAAGACATGCAAGAGGTGCTAAATTATATTATGAACCAATGTACTGTATTGACATGACCTTGTTCCCAAATCTTTTCATAGTACAGAATTTTCAAAATGTTTTAAAAAATATGAACAATTTCCTGTTATTCGAAAGATTATCTGTTATCAAATAGGCTTAGTTCTCATATTGCCCTACAAGCCAAAAGATTGATTTTTATTTTGAACTTTGTCTTTTTGTGTTATTTTAAGTGTTGTCAAGGTATTACAAAGCTCGAGTATTCACCATCACTTTACCCATTGTCCACTGTTCTGTATCTGTACAGTGTGAACAGCATACGACTTGGCTGATGTAACAGTGGCACTCGGCTGTCATAAGTTATTTAAAAAAAGAAATAAAAATGTACTTTTTTGCATAAAAACACAACAATGATGCAAATGACTGGGTTTTAGTCATAAAATATATTAATCACTGTGTCATGCATGTGTACATTATAATAGGTCAGAACCTTTTACTGCTGTAAACATCTATGACAGCTTATTGTACTGTTATAGCAGCCACAAGGCCAAGGTTTCATGTACGTTTTCACAAAGATTTATTTTGAGAAATTTATTTTAGCATTTTTGTCAAATCATTTATGTCTGTGCTTTTTTTTTTTTTTACTTTTTAAAAACATCTGTACATAACAACATTGCATTTTTATACGTGCTATATATATTATAGACATATTTATTTTTGTTTTTTAAATGTTTCACATCAAATCAGGAATTGTGTGTATTGTTAGAGAGAAACAGAGAGGCCTTTTGAATATGCACTTCTCCGTGAGGGGTACAGCACATCCACTGTGATGCTTCTGTTATAGTGTGTGATGTCCCCCCATTATCCTTCCAAATAAGTGAATCTGTTTTAATGCCATTAATTCACGAGGCAATGATTACAAGAGTGCACCCAAGAACATTGCTCATAACATTCCCTGGTTGGTATGATATTCAATAATATTGATTTTTTTTTTACCTAAAAAAATCATCATTCTGGAAAAATGCCATTTTTGAAATATTCTGTAATTTGTGTTTTATTTATGAATTTTTTGCTTGCCTGTGTGCTGGGTCCTATAGTCCTAATGCCACCAGACTGAGTGTTGTGATCACCAAGCTCAGACTGCTTCCACGTTCTCTCATTCCTTCACATTTGTACTGCTTCATGCATGAAATGAGCAAATGTAAAGTCCCTGAGAATGAGAATGATGTTACCTTGGAAATCTTGATTCTGGTCTGATTGTTTTTTGCAATAATCTAAAGCTGTTATTTCAGCAGCTTCATTAGTTGTGGCGATGTATCATCATGGGCTTTTTAAATGAAGATCAGACTGGACATAACTTCAGACTAAGCCTGTGGCTCCTTTAGCTTGGCGTTTTCTTTCATTTTTTATCCTCCAGGTCAAGTTCCAGATTGATTGGACCTGCTACTGATATTCTTTTAATGTAGAAATGAGCCCAAGACTGAAGTATCATGACAGGAGTGTTTGAGACCTAATCCAGTTTGTGCCTAATCCTAATTCTGGACCAATCAGAATGATGAGTGACTATAATCAAAATAGCCTTTAACGAAACAGCATGAGAGATGCATTTGTGGGTGTTGTACATTTATGCAGTAGGAAATAACTGATGATAGATACATGCATATCTAATATATCTAAAATGAAAAAGAGGCTCATTGCGTAAGTCATATATTGCTAATTACATGATGAGATTTTATTTGAAACTTGTATCAGAAACTTGATCACAGCTGTATGATCATGACAGTGTCATGATGGCAGTATTGATACAGTGTGTTGTACAATGTCACACCTTGGTCCTAAGATATCAAGAGACACTTTAGATTAGATTCTCCTCAATTTCAATATTTTGTCCACACTCCATCCCAAAAAACAGCAAAAATAATTTATTCTAAAAAAAATCTCCTACATCAATATCCGCCCTAATATAACTGCTATATGAATGCATGTAAGAAGATTGGATGATATTTCCTGTGTAACTGGTACAATTCTTTTATTTTTCATGCGAGTTTTTACTCCAATCATATACGATATGTGACAACAAAGCTGCAGTCACGTTGTCAGTTGCAAGTAAAGAGTACAAAATTGTCCAAAAGCAAACAAACAAACAAAAAGAAAACTTGAAGTTGCTAGAATACGTTGCAACTGGAAATGTTTGGAGTGTATATATGCACGGATCCTGCTGTGTTGTGTGAGTATGTCTTCTGTTTAGGCAGCGATTGCAAACATGGTTAGGTTTGGGGTGAGCTGAAGGGGGTGCTCTCTGAAGGACCTGGAAGAGGAGGAGAAACTGCGTACAGAATGGCTTTCAGAGTCGTTTCTGGTTAAACAAGGGGTTGAGAAAAAATTACTTCTGTTGCTTAAACTTGGAAATAGATACTTAGTCACTCAGTGGGCAGATCTCTTGTGATATGCATTGGCTGCTGAAGAACACACAACATGATAATATATGTTCTCATATAAGCACCTAGGAATTATAACATGAAAGGAGAATGTCTTTCTGGTGGATATGTGGTGGTGTTAGGTGCTTTGGCTTGTGTTGTTGTGGTTTTAGATTTTACTGGGAGAGTTTTGAGAGGAGTGTGTTGACAGGGCAGTTTAGGGCGCCCCCCCCGCCCCTCCCCCAGCTCCCTTTTTCTGTGTGCAGTATACACCTCCTGCTGGGAGAGGGGGTGCTGGGTGGAAGGACTAGTGAGCCAGGGGTGCTGGGTGTCCACTATGAAAGGACACAGAGCTCAAAGAGGTGCTTTTTGTGCATCCTCAGACAGTTTCCTAGCAACCAGTTGCAAGAGGGCCAAGCGAGGATCATCTTAAATGTTTTCTCCTTGTTCTGTCTTACCCTGCTGCTCTTTTCTCTCCATCTTTTCTGCTCTTCTCCATGCTTCACTCTCTCATCATGATCCCTAAATGTGGCTGGAAAAACACTGATTTGAGGTCAAGTTACAATCCAGGTGATTTACATATTTTGTCATCACGTTTCAAAATGGTTCAAGCACATGTTTAAAATTATTATTCAGTCACCAACCTGCATCAAAAAAGACCATAGCTAGTTGAGCATAGTTATGAAGTAACTATATACCTTAGTTTGCCATGTTTCTAAAGTGATACTGATCTTTATTTCAGCTAAGAACTCTGTTATAGAGTGGAAACATGTCTTTGTTATTTTAATTTTGTATGTTTTTGGCTTTGAGTCAGTATTTTAGTTTTGGTTGAATAGTTGCTCCAAATCTATGAAGGTCTACTTTTTTACTATAGCTTTCCTGTATTTTGTTTCTTGCTTTGCCAAGTTGAATGATATCCATGTATATACTTCACATGAACCTGTGCAAGAGGGCAGCTGTCATAGAAAGCAAATTCCAGTTACAAGCCTTTTGGAAACCTTCCGGAACTGTGACAGGTACACCTGAAGTTCACAGTAGCAGTTTGAACAAACAGTATAAGCTATTGGATTAGAAGTGTATCCATTTTTTCCAGAGCACTGAGACAGACAATGAAGGCCTTCAGTAGGCTCAGTATTGACAGATCTTTGGGATAAATCATTATAAAGAAACCTGTGCAATTTATTAGAGCTGGTGTTCCACAACTTCAAACTTGATTATTCCACATCTCTCCAGACCACAAGGGGTCAGTGTGGGTGAGTGAAATACCAGCAAAGCTTATAGAGGAGAGGAGAGAGCCACCTCAGTTGTGGAATTGAAGGATATGCACAGTTAACATTTCTATACTGTTCATAACTTGTGTTTGCATGCATGGTGCCATGTCATGTAAATCTTTCTTTGGTCTAAAACACCACTGTGTTTGGGTTGCTGTCACCTACTGTGCAGAAGAAGCATGAATTATGCATCACGAGACACATCATGCTAGACAAGGTTTTGATAGATCTAGTCCACTTTGACAATTCTGGTGGTGGGTGAAACACTTCCACTCCACTCGAGCACATTGGTGAAGTCTGAGCGGGGCATGATGTGTTTTCTCTCTAATGAAGGAACAGTGTGGTTGTGTGAGCTGCAGTGTGCCTTGGAAGTGTGAAAGCTTGCCAGCTACAACCCAGGCCGCTAATGCCATCTGCTTGGTACCTCTCAGCTGACTTTAACTGATGCTGTCTTTTATTTTTTGTTTCAATTATTATTTTATTTATTTTTTTATATGAAGGAATTTTATTGTACTAAAGCAATAAGAGGGCTGATCGGTCATTCATGATTTTCAACATGAAGACTTTGCTTAAACCTGACTCATTTTGTTCTCAAACATGTTAATGCCAATGTTCTGTAGTCTGCCCTTAGCTTGAGTGCTGTGTGTAGGTAAAAGCTTCACCATACCACGTTCAGTGTTAGAGACTGCACCCGGTTAACTCTCATTCGACTTCTCAGATATTTTCCTCGAGACACAATGCAGTACTTTTGAGGTATCATGTGAATTTCATGCACATTTCCTGGTGTGCACTGCTCTGACTCACCATTTCTTGATGGCACTTGTACTTTTGTCATCTCTCTGAGCTCCACCTCAAGAGCTTGTTTGTGAATGCTGCCTGTTGCCACTGCTCAACAGCTGAACCTGGTAATGTCAAAAACTGTCCAGTTTACTGCTTTATTGATGTTTGGACTCTATTTATTGTACTGTATGTATATTGTGGACGCATGGATCTTTGTATATATTTTGGAGTGGCAGACGCATATTTATCAGTCTTGAACTAGAGAATGTACTGTATTAGGAACATTAAAGTCTATATTTTCTATATCTGCTGTACGGGGAGGGTGGCAGGACCGGAGGGCAGAAGTGGTGATCCGTCATAATGAGTACAAGACTGCGTCTTTCACCAAACAAACAACCGTCCGTGTTCCACTGTGCTGTCCTTCACTGCTACTCTGTGTGTGTGTGTGTGTGTGTGTGTGTGTGTGTGTGTGTGTGTTTGTGTGTACGTGTGTGAATGGGTGCGCGTGTGTTGGCGCGCGCTTGTGCAAAACTGATCCCTAGTTTACGCATTTATAAGCGTATAGAAATTCTCTGTGTATTTGTTCCTTGCTTGTCCCGACCTGACCTCCCTGAACCCTGGACGTTCTCTGACATGGTTTACAGCATCTACATGGATGTTGCTGTTTCTATGGAATTAAAACATGTATATGAAATACACGTGTGCTGTCACCTTCTTTGTACTCTGGCTTTTCACACATTGTTAAGTGAACTGTCACATAAATGTTACTGTAACAGTACGGTCATTACTGGGACAAAATGACGCCTTTTCAGGTCACCATTTTTGTTTGTTTTGCCACGCCCCCTAAACATTTAAAAAAAAAATTTGTAGATGATGAGTCCACTTTGTGAATGGTGCCCTCTACCGGTAAAGAAGTAAACTTGCATTTTTTAAATGTATTAGTCAGTTGGCCTTCAGATCCACTGTTTATTAAAATAACCCTCTGAAAAGTAAAGCACCTTTGATCAGCCCAGATCTTTTAAATGCTTGCTTTAGTGATTCATATGTGCATTCACAAGTATCCAATTAATATTCTCATATGCAACACTATACTTTTGTGTATACTGATTTTCATTCATTATTCTATTGTTCTGTATAATTCTGTAAAACATCCATAGGACTATGCTACATTATTTCAAAGTGAGATTAGGTTATGAAGGTAAAAAATTATGAGCCAACGTAAATATACATGTGACTAAACTCAGGAGACTTTCCCAGAATTCTGAAAAGGTTCTATCATATTCTCCAAATAATATTGAAATACACCACTTTCTTACTCTGCTGTCTCAAACTAGACTAGGCTGTAACCGTGGTACACAACCTCTATAAAACAGAGACTGTGCGGTTTGCTGTAAAACTGAAAGATTTTCATTATTACCCAGTAATCTTAATTTCCAGTTTTATTGAATGAAGTGGGTTTCAGTTTCAAGGAGCTTTATATATAGGTCAGATACAATTACTGAGAGGCATCTTATATACTAAGAATGTTAGCAAAAATAAACATTAAACATTCTATATCTCTCCCTATGTCTTCTCCCTGTCCCTTCCTCTCTCCAGAGGCTTTCTTCCTCTTTGAGAGATAATGTTCTGCATAATGAGAGCTTGATTATGAGATTAACCCAGTGTGAAGCCACTGTCATAAATATTACGGAGGATTAATGAGAGAAGCCAAGCTATTTTTGTCCTTTGAGCACACTAATATTAAATTACTTAAATCACTTTTATCCTGGGCAGGGAATTCTGACAACACCCTTGGTTAATGAGCAGATTATATATGTTTAGAATGTGGGTGGGTTTGACGTATTATTACATCAATGGCATCATTATGGCATCATGGATGACAAAGCAGCACCTTCTTCACAAATACACCTGAAAGAAAAGCTGAGGGTGCTGAGACTAAGCCTTAGACTGTAGGCTGCTCAAAGCCACTCATTCTCTAACGTCACCTATTTCTTTATGTCCCCAGGCTTCTCAGACTGTTCACAGAACTGACAGAGCATTTTTATTATCATGTTATAACCTCTCTTTGCACTGACAATGAGGCATTGATAAAGTTTGCAATTATTTAATGCCGCGTTTGCATGTGTGTTTTGTCCAGAACATTGCTGGTTTTTAATTTCTATTTAAGAACAAGACCATTTTACTCTCAATTCCTCCTAAGTCAGCAGTCACAGCAGTGCTCTGTTATCCTTCAAGGGGGTTGAGTCGCAAGAGAAAGTCTTCCTTTACTTTGGGTGGAGGAGGTGGAGGACTGGAGGGTGTAGAAGGGCAAGTTAAAATAGTGGTACCACTCTTTCAGCTGCTGGACATGGAACTGCAGAACGTTTTTTGTGAGGAAGAGGAGGGCTTCCTGCATGACTGGCCACAGCAGCTGATTGGCTGAAAGAGAGGATGAGCAGATAGAACTTCACCTGAGGAAACAAAACAAATTTAGCTAATAGTGAGTTTCGCCTTCATTAACTGTCATTTTGTGCATTACAGTTCTACCCATTTGTTTGCTTCTGGTGGAAATTGTGAGCATGTAGAAGTTTGACTTATTTGAAGTTTGTATTAAACACAAATATATTGAGTTTGCTTATTTGTCTCACTTTTTATTTTACAGTTTAATGTCTATGAAATGACGAAATGATCATAAATATTGTTTAAATTCTCAACATATTCTGTTTTGTATTGGTCAGTCTATTTCTCCATCCCATAACTAACACAACAGTTTCATTTAAGTAAATTTGCAGGAGCAATGTCTGTCTCTGATACCTTGGAGTATGGAGCCCTTTTGTTGGTAAAGTTGTTGATGTTGTTATATCTCCTATATTTTTCCTATTTCTGTAGCCTCTTTTTTTCAGTAGAGTGAACCTAAACATGGTAATTCTCATATTCTTACAGGCATTTGTCAGATTTCAAATTACAATACATGGTATTGTGATCACAGTATGCCCCCTAGTGTAGTAATTTCACATCACAAGCAAGCTTTAAAGGCCTTTACACATGAGAGAAGTGCGTTGGCTATTAATCTTTTGACAAATAAACATATTTGTTTCATTCACATAGTGTAACATAAGTGAAAAAAAGCAAAGAGAACAAGATTTTACCAGATATCAGCGGTAGACTTTGACTATTTGAACTTGATTCTTAGGGAAAACAAGAGCGAGGAGAAACAAGTTTTATTTGTAGAGGACATTAAGTAATGGAAAAGTGTTATCATTCTCTCTTCTTGGTTTCTGTCAAAATGTTAGTGAACAAATAAGGTTAAATTCAAGACAGGTCTCCACTAGAAACCTCAACATTTTATCTTATGCCATAGAACTGCGTGAAGCTTACTTTTTCTTTTCAAACACAAATGTGTTTGGGTGTTCAGAAGGTTCTTGGTAACAGAAAACTCCATCTTGAATCTGTCTAAAATACTGATATGATTTTTGGTCTGAAAGAAGAGAAGCGATTTGTTATTTCAAATCTTGGTGCATCCCACATTGATGATACTTTTACTAAAAGCTATAAATGCATTTTAATGTTTTCTGCTTAAGCTCAGAAATGTGATGATGAAGAAACTCTCCCTTTTGTGTTTTTTCTCCAGTAAAACTGTGGAAAAAATAATAACATTTATGTACCAACAAAAAATAGTGTAAATAAAAATAAGACATATTGTCTCTAAAATATAAACTTATTCAATATGTAGCTACTCGGCACTAGAGAATGATTTACATTACATGAAAACTGGTTAGAAAATTGGCTGTATTTAAAACCTTTTGTAACTGTAGGCCAAGATACTCTATGAGTACTGGAACTAAGGAAACCCTCTCCAAACCACAACCACACATGAATGCAGAAGTGCCTTTGTATATTCTACAGACGCTTTTCTGTGACAGTGAGACAGCCACAGCATAGAGCAAACTACAACAGCCATGTCTACTTTGGAAGAGTATGGACCATGGGATGGTGTGGACTTATGGGTGGAGGTTTTATATGGCAACAGTACCAAGCTCTTATGAGGCCTTCTAATCCAAGTATATGCATATTAAAGTTACCTTTGGCCTTTAAAGTGATATTTTGACTTTTGGTTGACTTTGACTTTAAACAGTAGGGTTGTGCAGTTCATTTAATTTCATAGAAATGAGAGAACTTCCACCGCATAACAGGTAATAGTTTGGCTGTACTATAGCTATAGTTCAGCAGCCGAAAAGAAATCATTGTCAATCCCACAAGCTTTGAACATTATGCGAACCCCATGCGTTTATCTGGACATTATTCAAGAAAATTGTTTAAAACTAAGTAAAATCAACAGTCCGTCAAATCCTCATGTGAAATTGAAACCAATCAAACCATGGAGTAAAACACAGCGTGAAACCTTGTGAGACTCAGCACAGTTTTTCCAGACTAATATAGAACTGCTGCATACTAAAACATCAGACTTCAGCGGGCTTTGAAGTTATTACACATGCATCCCCGTGGCATTTACAAGCATCTACTCTAAGACGATGCATGGTTCTCAGCGAGGAGAGGTGTATGCCACAGTGTCACATCCCCTGGCTACCCTTCAGGGTCCCTTTGCTGCAACAACAGTGCGACTCCACCTTCACACTGCCCAGTACAACCACACCATCCCAACTGAAAGTTAACCCGGAACGGATGTCTGAAATCACGATCATCCATTCTTTGCTTCTCACCCTGTGGTTCGGGTGGAGGTCAGTTTATACTCTGTAATGCAGAGAAGTGAATCTGTTGGCACGAGTAACATCTCAACATCACAACACAATGCATCGAAACATCATTTAGTTGAACATCTGAAGAGCAGACCTACTGCACTTGCACGTCTGGAAGATCTCCCAGACATCTGTGCCAGTGTTGCTACACTCTTCTGGCACCAGAGAGGCCAAACTAGCATTTGATGCTACTTTGAAGGAGCTGTAACAGGCCCACAGATGCATACAGACTAAATATGAGTTGTGGTTAAGACAAAAAATAAAAATAAAAAACTAATTTTCACAAGCAACAACAGATGCAATGTAGTTAAGAAGGGTATGAAAATAACTGTTGCTGATCAAATCATATATATACACGTTGTATATATATATATATATAATGCCTTGGTTTATGTAAATAAAGTTTATGCAAATGCATTGGTTTATGTAAATAAAGTTTATGTAAATGTCTTGGTGACTACCTGAGTAGAATGTTGGTTTTATCAGGGTCCATCATGATGATGTTCACATACCGGGTGTTCAAAGGAACCTGGAGGAAAAAAAACAGTAAAGAAGCTATGTGTCCCGATGACGCAGTGTAAAGCAGAAAACAATAGTACACAAAACTATATTAAAACAAGTGCTCATGGGAAATCTCGCTGTGGTTTTCAGATCCCTGTGCCATGCAGCATCATGTAGATCCACTGCAGTTTCTCTGCCAGCAGTTCCTGTTTTCTGCACATTGTCCTCCTGCACCAAGCAAGAGAAGCCAAAACGTAGGTAACAAATCAGTGCATTTATCTCTGGTCAGCTGAGTTGTAATAATATTAGACATACTGAAGATTTTCCTGCTCCTTGGGATCCATGGTCTTCTGATTTATGGACATAGGTACCAGCTTGGCTGCCTGTTTGTCAGCTGTAGAGAAGAGGTATTATCTTTTCCTGGTCTGTAAGTCTATTTTGTTTATAAAGGTATGACAGAAAGGCAAACCCCATTTGGCATGGTGCCATTACAGTGGAACTTGATTGGCGTCTTGTTAAAGGAAGACTGTTTCTCCTTTGACTGAAATTGAAAGACATCAAAAAGATATTAAAAAGTAATTATGAAAATGACTTGAATAGTGCTGCATGATAATAACGAGTGCGTGTGAGTGTGATTAACTGATTATGTCTCACGTGCGCCTCAGACAGTGGTCAACCAGCATTAATTGTGTGCTTCACGTTGGATATGCCTCTCAGATAGTAATTCAGTTCCAACAAACCGTTTCTTGTTTGTTTTTCAGTTACTGCAGTTCTGGTTGTCTGTCCTTCTCTTTGACACCCAAACAAAAGACCTGATGTATCCTTCCCTAACAAAGACACAAAGGATAACTGAAAAGGCTTGTTTTGCATCTCTCACCTTCATTACTTTTTCTTGTGCCAACTTGCTGGCCATGAAACCTGATTTTTTTTTCCAGTATTTCTTGTCCCAGTGCATCTGTGGGAGACATTAATCACTATTATTCCTTTAAGAAGCATTAAACTACAAGCAACACTGCTCACTTACCTTCAGTTTTTCTTGGTCCTCAGTGGACAACCAGCCAGTAAATAATAAAATCACACACAGAATACATAGCAGGCCATTCCTATTTTAGCCAATTTGCAACATTCTCTAAGTTTTAGCTTTACAGAGGTGTTTAGAAATGTTTTTATATAATGTGAGGCAAATATCTTAAATTAATAGACTTGTTGATAGGGGAGAAAAATCCTTTGTGGAGTGGCTCCTGTCTCCACTCTTAGGCACTGTGGTGGTGGCCGTCCTGGGCTAGCGAACACTAGGTGTGATGTTTGTTGATCACCTTTGCAGGACAGTAGCTGTACTGTTCTGCCAGCTTTGCAGCAAACTTGCATATGGGTAACCCTACCCTAATCCTAACCCTAACCCTAACCATTCTCAGCCAGGCTGCACCAGCATGGCTGCTGGCTAGTTCACTTTCTTGGACATCACAGATGTTCACTGTACATGGTACAACATAGTTTTTAAAGTGAATTTCTATACTTAAGAGTTAAATCTTACAGAAAGCTGGTATTTTATGCAGGGGCATGGTGATTAAATGTTAGCATTATTTACACAGCGGTAAATAAAAGATTAAATGTTATCATTATTTACATAAAATGGCTTATGGCATACAAACATGCATGATTGACTGTGAGTTTGACTGTCACATTTGACCTTTATATAAAATTACATAAAAAATAAAAGAGAAGCAAACATTTTAACCTTAGGCCTGTATCCTGTATGTTTTGTCGACTGGTTACTGGAAATTTAGATTTGACATTATGTATTGCTAAATATGTCACGCTTGAATTTATAGTGACATTTCCAATGTTGCACCAGTAGATGGCGCAAAATAAAAGCGCTGTGATTATGCCGTCGATATGCGTGTAGTGTAAACAAAAGAAATCGATTTGGGGCGTCTTTCTTTGGATTTTACTCTTCCTAAAACTGAACTTGAGTTTAATTGTATGAAATAATATCTATTACAAACCTGGAACAGATTAGTTTCACAATTTTTGTCTGCTCTATTTTTTTCTACTTCTTGTTATTTGTGTCGAGTTAGGTTAATGTAAATGTTACCTTCTGGTGGTAACTGTTAAGTGAATGGTTCACCGAGAAAATTTCCATTAGACTACCAAGTCGTTTCTCTCATTACGTAATGACTGACCAGTTAAACTAAGACTAGTGGTGATGCAATCATAAACTGCTTTATTCACCAAAAATGTCAGATGCGAGAAATAATTCTTATATAAGCATTCATACAATTTGAAATGAAGGACACTGCTTGCTCTTAACATTTAGTACAAGCACACGGCAGTCATCTTGAGTCTACCATTCACATTAATGCACCACTGAAATCATCCACCCTCCCATTTACACTCCAGCATTAAGATGCTTGCTGGATGCCTGCCACTTGCTCTGGAACAGTTTCTTTATTACAGTGTTTGCTGGAGTCAAATAAATGCTGTGAAAGTTCATTCAACACTGGAGAGTTTGCTGTGATGTTTTTGTTTTTGTTTACATTTTGCTAATATTTTTTTTGTTGCTGTGCATAAGCACTGAGCCAAGTTTTAAAAGATGAGTAGGTCTTTGCATTTCATTACAAGGCTGGTTGAGACACCTGCAGCCTTCCTACTTTCTTCTGGCAATCCATCTGGAAATCTGTGAGTCAGAACTCACCCGGGAACAGCCATGTCAGTAACTCGTGAACCTTACCTTTAGCACAATATACAGCTTATATTGCCTTCCCTTTTTCCAGGCACAGATTAAATGAAGTGTTGGAAGAAATGCTACAAATGTTGATCCTCCATTAAAGACTTTTTGGCTTACAACTGGGATCCGTGTCCAGAGAACAGGAGCCTAAGGTGTGCTAGAGGCTGCTGGCCGTCTGTTTTCCTTTCTTAGAAATGCAGCAATGACTTTTAAAGCTGTGAACTTTTTGTGGGGCTCCTATCCTCAGTTGACCCCATCCGTTACATTATTCTCAGGCTGGGCCAGGTGCTGTGGTGCTGAAAAACCCCACTCGGACGCTCCCTGTCCCATTGGGGATGCTGCTCCCAGCTCTGTGACGCCTCCCTGCACACTGGTGACATCCTAAAGCTCTGCCTCCTTCTGCTTCCTTCTCTCTCTGGCTCTCTGTTACTCTGTTCCAGATGATCTGGATGTATCAGTGAGACGATTAGCGCTATGCATGTTAAGCCTTGAAAACTTAAGAGTCCTCATAACTTTATTAATGCTGGGCTGAAGGCTCCATGTAGCTGACAGTTGTCCAAAACAACCAAAGCTGTTCCCCGGAATTAAGAACTCAGAGGAACCCATTGTTACCACATTAAAGAAGATGAATAGTGTTTTTGGTGATATCTTGTACTGTTTGTCTGTTGCACACTCAGCAACTGTTTAATGTATTTATATTTGCTAATGATGTGGTTTCTGCGGTTTGCAAATTGTACAAGGGAGATATTGTCTATGCATTTAAATCTGTTCTTGCGGATCCATTCAGAGCATCCAAAGGAAATAAAAGAGGCTCTGTCATGTTTTGAGTGTCAATTGTGAACTTTTATTTTTTACCATGAATTTCACTACCAGACTCCAAGTTACTTCCAATATACATTTGATCTTGGAGGAAATCAAGGAGCAGTTTAGGAAAAATGGCATTAAGAGTTTGTGTGTGTGTGTGTGTGTGTGTGTGTGTGTGCACACAGAACAGCACAGGATGTATTCAGTGCTCAGCATCTGACATGCAGTTCTCTTTCCAGTTCTTTTTCCACTGGCACACGTATCTTATCCTGTGTTCTTGCGGATGGCTCGTATCTCATAGTTTCCACAAATATTTCAGCCAACATATAAAAAGATTTTGCCTATGAGACTAGAATGTAGAACTATTTTATAACACTTGAAGACAAATGACCATATTTCTTTTTTGTCTCCTTTTTCTCTGTATTATTCACCAACTCTCTCTCTCTCTCTCTCTCTCTCTCTCTCTCTCTCCTTTACTGCACGCTTCCCTTCCTTCGATGGTTTAATACATTTGTCTGTACTCATTTTAAGGCCATTGGCCCTTGCCCTGCATCATTAATGGAAGCTGAATTCCCTTGCTTAGTTACCAAAATAAGCACAAGTCTGGTTCTGGTGGCTACTTCACATAGCACTACATCTAGTAAAGAAATGCATTTGGAAATTGTATTATTAAAGGTTTAAGTATGCTGATTTCAGAAAGCTTATGCACTTACCAGTGTTACAGTAAACCCTGGACAACAGTGATTTTGCATCCTGCAAATATATCTCTCTATTATGTATTTTTGCATGCTGAAACAAAAAACATTTTCTGAATTTTTTTACCACCTATATATTTTTTTTGTTCCAGTATACTCATATGTCAAGGAGGCTGGATCCCCTCTATCCCGCGGGACACTGAAGAGGGATGTTTCTGAGGCCTAACATAAGCAAAACCCAAACACTGTATATTTTAGAAGTGTCTGCAAACATTTTAATTGGAACAACAGCCTTATTTATGAATAAGTAATAAATCAAAATTGTAAAATAATGTAAAATCACGCATAAAAACTATACATGACAGTAAAATTCTGAAAACATTAGCATAAAATGTACTATAAGGTCCACATATTTTTGTTTGTGAAGCACAAAAATATTAACATTTTGTTGCCCTGTAAAATCATGACTCTGAATCAGTAATAACTCATGTAATAACTCTTGAATTTATAGTTTACAAATAAAGACCAGCAAGAAAAGAGATTAAAGAAAAAATGATGTTTTCAAAGGCGTTTCTTCTACATTTCTACTGATATTTCCTAAAGCTGCTTTGTTGACTGAACTTGGAGTTCTCTGCTCCTCTCATGTCAGTAATCCTGTCACATGACCCCTCACAAGCCAGTAATCCTGTCACATAAGTCTCCAGCCTCTGACTTGCAGTCTCGGACTTGCTTCCATCACCAGAATTCATCTTTCAAAAATATTTTTTGTTATTGTAGACTGAGTGTTAGAAGAAGCTCAACATACTGAAATGTTTTCCTCTTTTTATTAAAAAAATCATGTAAGGTCCCATTGCAAAAGAAAGATAAGAGTGTGTGTAATGTTCCTATTTCACATGTCCTAATTTGGAACATTCTTCTTACACACTCAGACACAAAAATATTCAACCTTTTCCCTAATCTGTTTAGTCATCCCTGACCCAGTAAACCGCAGTGTTCCTTCTTAAACCGTAAATTGGGTGGGAGGATTATTGGGGAGTCTGGGGACCAGAGGGGAGCAGTGGCCTCATTTTGCAGTAAGACTCAGCAAAACATTAGCATCTGGCCTTTGGTTTGTGTGTCCCAGTCTATGCCGAGCTATTCAGATTTTTGGTGTGAGTATGTGTCTGTTTCCTAACTTAATTGCTGCCATAGCACCATCTGGCAGTGCAAACAGATTAAAATGCCTTGCCACTAGAAACAACAGCTCTTTAATTCTGATGGTCCAAAGGCAGTCCACAAAATGATCAGCAAATCTTCTTGTTTTACAGCAGTATAAACTGGGTTTTAGGGGCCACTGGCTTTCACCCATTGAGTTTCAGGAGCCAGGTTTTGCTGATTTTAAGTTCTTCATTTATCATTCATTCAGCTTTGCTGACCTGCAAGGCAGTTTATTGTCATATCTTCTCTTTTCTGTCTGTGCCTCTCTCTCTCCCTCCTTGAACACCTGAGCTCCCACTTTCATTGCAGTAGTGCATCACCAGGTCAGATATTGCGTGGGAATGTTCCGGGCTCTGACGTGCCTCTTTCCCTCCATCGGCTGATAAGGGCCTCGAGTTTGTGGATGTGTCCTGCGAGTTATCCCAGCATGCTCCAGCTCGTGGCTGTCATGACGCTGCAAGGCCCCACCTCTACCAGCCTCCCCATCAGCCATGTGAAACGGCCTAGAAAACCCCTAGGGTAGGTTATGAAAGCACTAGGTGTCTGACTCCTATATTATATTGACAAAGTGCAGTGTAGCTGATTAAATGGTGACAAAACAGAAAAAAGAGGACTTTCTCTTATCCCCTGTGCAGATGGTATTTCATCTCAAAGAGGTTTGCAAGCTTGGCTTTTAGGATCAGAGTGAAGTGGGCCTGACGTGTCTGGAGCATGCTTCTGGTTCTTGTCTTTGAGGTCTTATCGCCAGTGTGTCTGAGTGGGAATGTGTGTAATGCTTTTTATTAGTCATTGTAGACTGGATTTTTCAGTCTGTTCAGCACGTTTTGGCCAACTGTGTTACTGGAAACTGTAAAATGTACACTGAATTGTACATGTTTTAGTATTTGTTGTAGCAATAGTAAAGAAGCTCATTTACTCAAAACAACCACGTAAGGCCAATATCACAAATGAGGAAAGAGTCTTTTAGTTTCGATTAAGTGTATTATAATTCAGGTCAACACACTGTTTAATTTAGACTGCAGCTCACTGAATGGCATTGCTTTATGTTAACTTTATTAGAAAAGCCTGTGGTTTATGGAGTGCCTTATTCCAGGATGTTGGTCTTCTGTGCCAGTAATTCCTGTAATCATATCAAAGCTGATGCTTCCTGCAACATTTGGTCACCAAGCAAACACAGGCAGTGGATACTGGTGGAGGGATACCAACACATGACATGTATGTGTAAAATTAAGTTCACATTCTCTTTGAAAAACACTTGGATAGGCTCCATCGTTAATGGTACTACTTAAGTAAAAAACAAAAATACTTAACAAAAAAAAAAAAAGAGAGATATTAACTGCCAGGAGGTGAGGAGTGTTACTTTCACTGCAGGAATTGGGCCAAGATGTTATTAATGAACACTCAAAAGTCAGGAAACAACCCGTGTTAACATGGGACAGACGAAAGGGGTTGGAAGTCTAAAGGTAGCATATATCCTCCTGTTTAAGAGGTCTGCCAACAATGCCAGGCAATATCATGCTGTCCCTGTAGGCCTGTCTCAAAGAGTAGGCCTCTCTCTTGTAATAGCTTTTTAAATGGTGATTTTGTGTTTGTGACCCTTTAAAAAACTTCAGGAAGGAAGTCACACCATGAAGGAACTTTAATAAACCACATGAGTTGGTTGGAATATGGTGTGTAATGGATTAAGTTTTCCTATTAGCATGTGTTTCCCCCACTTCTGCAGTGCACATGGTTACATTACGGTTTTTTTAAAAAAGGTTCTTGTGCTGCTAAAACTGAAATGACTAAACCAGTCTTCACTTTCTTTAAGCACACAGCTGGTGAACAGCATTCCTTAATTAAAGGTAGGGTGGTAAGAGAGACATAGTAAAATTATCATAGCACCTTTAACATAAAATTGGTCCCTCACAAAACTCTAATAAGAAAAATTACAGGTTAATTTAGTCATGGAGGCTTCCATCTGTTCTTTTCAGTGGTGGTAGCTTACATATCTACCTGGCTTTGAACTGTCACCTGTGCAGAGGATCAAGTTTCAGTTACAAGCAGTGGCTGCTCTTCAGAAGGATTCCATCACTGCCTGTTGAATAGATCTTCTTATGTACAAAAGCAGTGGATAAACCAATAAGACAGATGTGCATAGAGACTGAATTCAAATAGCTATTTTTGGTTATAGCCATCTCTTATGGAGACAGTGTTAACAGAGTAGCACTACCCTCTGCTCCATGTGCACATTTACCTTCTGCTCTGTCTACTTGGAGAAACTAGGGAACATCTGTGCTGCAGGGTCCTAAAGTACCTTGGTGACTTTTCTGTGCTTCCATTTTCAGTTTTTTATTATTTGTTTTTTAATGCCACTGCTCTGTAATGGGTAAGATGGACTCCAGCCCCACGCGTTACAGGAAGTCCTACGTGTGCTCGTTATCATCACTCTGTGCTTTGATGATTACAAGTTCCTGTGTTGTTTGCTTCCTAATGGCCCCAGTCTGGTGCAATAACAGACTCTGCATCCAGCAGGAAAAAAACAACTCACTTTCACTGCCCTAGATGATGCCACGAAGCCATTTATGCCACTGGAAGTTCCTTTTTATTGTTTTGATACATCAACAATTTTCTAACTATCAGTTGATCATTTAGGGCTTGTTTTTAATTCCCTAGAAGAGGAAGTACATAAGAGGAAGTACATAAGCCTTTCATCTTCTTGCCTCTTGATAAGTGTCAAGGCAAAGCAGACGCTTGCAGATCCTGATCAGGGTGGTTTTATTAAATGAAGGGAAATCTTGAGATGTATGTGAAGAGGTGAGGATCAAACTAGAGCGTGCACAAACAAATACAAACAAAATCTGTTTCATAGTCGATAATACAGTCCAGGGTAAAAAATAAACAACAGAAAACAGATTAACAGGAAAACAAACAAGGAAGGAACAGGCAAAGGACAAAATCAGAGAACAAAACCAGGTTGGTAACAGGCAGAATATACAATGGAAAACCGCTCGGTACACAAAACACAAAGAAATTGGCAATACTTTACAATGACTGGATGTAACTGGCGAGTATATAAAGGGTTGTGATAATTGGTTGCAGGTGTGTTAGTAATCAGGAGACGTGGATCTTGTGAATCTTTGTGTGGAAGCCTGGGAGTTGTAGTCTTGTATAGCCGGTTGCATGACAATAACAAAGAGGTGAAGTGGGAGTTTGGGTTAGACAGTTCTCTCTTCCATTAATCAGGAGAGAAATTAGCAGAATGGAGGAACTGTGGAACTGCGTGTTTTAGTTCACTGTAGGCCTTTCCAAGTTGCCTTTCTCCAACTTCATCTTCAGCTTGTCTTTTAAGAAGACATAACTGTGAAACGGTCAACTGTAAATAAACTGAATTTTCAGATATTAATTTAAAAAAGTTTCTCTACAAAACAAACAAAACTAATGAAACTAATGAAATTTAATGCAAACAGACTGTGTTCAGTATTGACAAAGCAGTGTAAATCTCTGTCCAGACGAAGCCAGAAAGCTAATCAGGTCCACATCAGAAGCACTGACCAAGGACATGTAGTGTAACACACATTGCTCTCTGAAAAACCACAGTGAAGCAAGCAGAACAGGAAAGAAACAGCAAAGGGCCTGAGAGTGAACTCGGAGGAACACACTGCAGCTGGAGTCCTAGTACGAACACCGGATTTCAAATACCGCATATATGACAGTAAAGTTATTATGAGGTGAAGGTAAAAATAGTATCATATTGTGTGTTGGGCTAAATCATTCTCAGGAGAATGAGGCATGTGTGGGTATTTTGTTTTTCTTTGTACGTTTCAAAATGCAGCAGCTGATATTTATTTTACTATTATGCACACAGGACAATCACAAACAGATTTTAAAATGTTGCTTAAATCTAGTTGAGATTTATTCCACAAACTGTAACTTAAGCCAGACCAGCATCTACTGCGACACATCATCATAAATGAAGAATTGATGGCAGAGTGTTCATTGCTATTGGTGTCTAGACGGCACATTTCAGAGGCACCACAGAAATACCAAAAACCATTTTTACAGTCCTGAAGGCAACTGTGATCAATTTTGTTTCAGATGCTGTCTAAGGGAATGCCAAAATTTAAAAGGACTTGGGTAGCTGTGCCATCAGACACGTACACAGACACACTGATACACACACACACACACACACACACATACACAAACACAAAGCATTGATTTAATTTGCTTATAGTGTCATGGGGTCAGGCAACCCCCATCTTCAAACTTTGCCTTTATCAAACTTTGCTAGCTTCCTTATAGGGTATATGTGTGTGTGTGTGTGTGTGTGTGTGTGTGTGTGTGTGCCCATTTTAACTGAGCACTCAAGCAAATATGGGTACAGTGTGTGATCTTTAATCCTGCCCTTCAGCCCTGGGGACTATGCATGTAGTTGTGTGTGATATGTGTGTGTGTATGTGTGTGTGTGTGTGTGTGTGTGTGTGTGTGTGTGTGTGTGTGTTTGGTGTGCAGGTGTTAGCTCAGCTTGCTCAGAGAGGGCTTTTGTTTATGTAAAGTAACAGGCAGCTGGCTAACTACCCCCTAAGGATCTTCAAACATTAGTGTGTGAAAGAGCTATTGATGTTGCACCCTGACTTCAACACCGTGTTTCTCTCCAGAGTCAGGTTTGCTAAGGTTGGCTTTCAGTGAACCAGGGCAGGAATAAAACCAAAGAGGAAGGAGAGTTCCCACATCACTGATCATTTTAGGATTACTGTTACATCGTGTTTTGTGTCTGAGACCAGACTCGTCCAGTGGTCAGTAATGAAATAGTAGAGCATCTAAATGCTTGCAGTGATAAGTGAATATGTCAGTCTGACTGACATGTTTTTCAGGGCCTAAACTGCACATTACCACTTAGGTTCAGTGGTGGAGATGCTAGTGACCTGCCTGTATTTCAGTCACCATGCATTTATACAGTTATTTTTGTTATCTAAACATGTACATGAGGAACCAGTGCAGGTAACGGCCCCAGTTCAAAGTCTGCTGTGTGAGAAAAGTGCACAACTGAAACCGTCACTCTGGATAAATGTGTCACCTAAAGTGAATGAATGTCAATATAAATGATCTGTTTCTTGATTCATAGTGTGAGTGCATGTGAAGCTAGGACATTAGGAGAAAGCTTGTCATTAGTAGAAACAGTACGAGGTAAAGCAAAACCACTTGAAAACATGGATTCCCATCTGCTCCTGTAGGCCACAGAAGCATAGTCACTGGAGGATCCCCACTGACACTGGAGGATCCCCACTGACACTGGAGGTGGAATTTACTTTTAGAACAGACTTTAAACTGTGAAAAAGTGGCTTCTTGGGAGATTGACCCACTTCAGCTGATCATTTATCAAATAAAGACAATAAGCATGTGATAGGAACGTGACAGTTATATAAATTGCTATTCAACAATATGTATTCTTTGTAGTTCCGTGTTTACAGCATATAGATGCTCCTGTCCAGAGTGAATTACAAAAAGTCTTTTGTTGTGTCAGTGGAAGAAGTTCTTTTGGGAGTACATTAGGCCAGATACCAGTGTAGCTACACTGGTACTTCTCCAGTACTTCTGCATCCACAACAAAGAACAAGAAGAGGGACTGTAATCCTGCCCACAATACTCCTGCTCTTCTGCTGCCGACTCTAGGATGAGCTGCTCTTTACAGAAAGCCTGGGTCCAAGCCACCCAGCCCTTCTCCAAAATCAAGGGATTATTGTCCATGGAGACAAGAGAAGTTCTTATCCCGTTCTCTCCGTTGTCGTTAGCTTCCTGTCTGCCAGTGACTTACAGCTCCTGTCGAAGCTCACCCCGTTCTTCATCCGAGGCCTGAGTAGTTTTATTAGAAACTCTCAAGTATGACTTTATAACATGGAGAATTTATAAATCTCAAATAAGTCAATTTCAACCAAGGAATGTATCTTTTTCACTTTGAAAGATTTAATTATTTATTTTAAGGGGATTTTTAGAGGCAGTAATAGGCAGGCTAGGTTTTGTTGGTTTTGCCTTGATCTTATGAAACAACCTACCAGGTGAAAATTAACTACTGTGTGTGTGTGTTTGTGTGTGTGTGTGTCTGTGTGTGTGTGTGTGTGTGTGTGACCGCGGGTGTGGGTGCTCGTGTGTTTGCAACATTTAAAAGATTTTTTATTGCAGATGGCAATAGCTGCTCTGTCCTAACTCAAGTCACATGTTCAGTCAAATGACTGACCTGATGGTTGGTGACCAGGTAGAGTAGAGCAGCAGCACATGTGTGTCTGTCTCGTTAGAGCTGATGCCCTGTATAAAATCCACAATGTCCCCCTTGCCTCATACATGGGAAGTGAGTTCATGGTTTTTTTCCCACAGTGTGCTCATTTTTTCCTTTGTGATATAGACCCAGAATCTTGGTTATTGGACTGGCAAATTCACGAAGCTTTATAAAAGACATTTGAGTGGCTTTAACTGCTGATGTCCGTTTATATGTTACTCAAACACTCTGTTACAGGATCTTGAGAGGCTGTACATTAAATCGTGTAGCAGTGTCGAACCCAGGAGATGTCCAGTCGGCCTTTATATAAACCTGGATGAAGAATATAATGTTAATTTTGTTAAAGCAACTGGACATAACAGGAAGCTTCGGGAATCTTAATAATTTCAAAACATTTATAAATGCCAGTGCTAAAACTTTCTTTAAAAGACCTAGATTGGTGTTTAGATGGTTGCTGAATCTGACCACTCCTCTGATCTCTAGTCCTTGGAATCCCTGGTAACCAGAGAGGGATGAACTCTCGGGAGGGTATTGGGCTCTGTGCTTTAGAGGGTTACGTCTGATTGGTTACTTAATAAAGGCCCTGTGTTTGAAGATTGCAGCAGCTTGCATAAGACTTTAACTCCAGTATTTTCCATACGCTCATAAAGCACAGACAGAATGGGGCGTAAAATGATGTGACCTTCTGCCATGTTACATTATTTCCATACCTCAGTTGAATGTGTGTGTGTGTGTGTCCTTTGTGCGTGCGTGTGTGTGTGTGTGTGTGTGTGCGCATGAGGGAGTGTGTGTGTGAGTGGGAGAGAAAGAGGACAGAGGTGGGTGATGGAATTTCAATAACATAGTCATTGTTGTAGTCATCAGAGGAGGAGGAGTTTTAACTTACCTTCACTGTTTCTAAGGTGATGAAGCTGACCCTCCTAAGCTACCGTTGAGCTGCTGTGTCCCATCTGTTGCTCAGGGTATGGGTGGTGCTGTCGTCTCTGCAAGGACCCAGCATGTGCCAGGGTGGAGTAACACTCAGCACACATGGAGATGTCTGGAGAAAAAAAGACAGGATCACTCCTAAGAATAGAAGCTGAATCTTGTATGTGTGTGTGTGTGTGTGTGTGTGTGTGTGTGTGTGTGTGTTGGAAAGTGAGACACATATACGAAGAGAAATTTTCTTTGCCCTTGGAAGAAAATGAAATGACATCTTTTTCACTTAACTTTACTATGTATCGAGATATGTGTGACTGAGAGTTTCATGTCTGCATTGCCACATCAGCAAAAACATAATCTCCAGGTGCAGGTTCTGTAGCTGGAGCATAATGTCATAGTGCCGGATCCCTGTGGAGTGCAGAAGTACAGAGAGATGCCATACAGGCTCTCATTAAACAAAGAAGTTCTGTCAACCTCCTGTCAGTTGTGGCTTGAGTCAGTTTCTTACAGAAAGAAGGCTGGAGATGCTCACTACAGACCTGGTGTGTGTGTGTGTGTGTGTGTGTGTATGTGTGTGTGAGTGTGTGTAAATATGTGCATATTTTGTATATGTAATCCTCACAATTACCTCCTTAAGACCCTGTCTCTTCGCAAACGAAATGTGCACCTTCTTTGGAAGTTTCCACAAAAAGATTTAGGATGAAAACGTTATTTGGCAGGTAGGGCAGACTCTTAAGAAATATTTCATTTTTATATATTAACTGGGATTATTAGAAACAGATACCTTACACAGTTCAGTCATGAAGGTTGGACATTTCCCAGGAACAAAGTATGGCCCAGCTTGGCCTGTTTCATCAGGGCAACACTGGGTTACAGTCCTCCACCATGCCAGAGGCAACAGGCGCCCCCACTGTTCAGCTCTTCCCAGTTTAACCATCTGGGTAGCACGTTACATAAGACAAGTCAAGGCAAACGGTATGGCCTGCACACATAGGCACATTCCTGTGCTGTGTACAAGGACATCCACAGGAAGAGGAAGTGGAGAAAAGTACGAATCATGCCCGTCACACTTGGGATTTGATTGTCTTGCTTGTGTTGATGCTGGGCATCTCTGCATATTTACACAGGAGTGAGCTTGAGCAATGGTCACAATGAGACAAAATTGAGAGTCCACTCAGTTTCACTGGATTATTATTTGGCATTGCTGGTTAGCAGCTTGTAAACAACACAATGGCTTCCCTCTCCATTTACTTCACAGCTCTCTTAATTCTCTTTCTCATCTTGTTTCACTTGTTAGTGACTTTATCAGTGTTATTTATGCTGTATGTTTTTTTAGTCCTTTTCAACTGTGTATTTTATACTCTTTCTTACTGGCATGGTTGTACAACATTTTAGAGCTAAATTTTGAAAGCACTCTCATTTACATTTCTGACTGAAAATGTCATTTTAGATGTTCTGCTAAGTACTGCTGTTCCAGCTCTTTGGAGAATTTTTGTTTACACTTTCAGTAGTTGCTTATATCACAGTCACTTTAAATGCAGTTTAGTTCTGCCTATAAACTGCTGGAAGGCAACCTACCACAAATTGCTTACTTCAGTAATTACAAAATTCACTGCGGGGGCCACTCCAGAGTTGTTCCAAAACTTTAAATGTTAAAATTGTGTTAAGTCTCTGTAAATATAGTCTTGTTATCTACGAATGGCTTCGCTATTGCTGTCATATACATTTTGGTTTGTGCCTCGGAGAGATGAGAGTGCCCTGTGACAAGAACAGAAACTGCAAACAGTAGCATATTAGCCACTCTCTGTTCACCAGTGCCTTAAAGGCAGAGCTGGGCAGCTTTCCCTCATGGAGCATTTGAGGTAGCTGCTTGCAAAAAAAAAACAGCTCAGTGTTTCTCTACCACTCACACGACACCAAAAACAAAAATCCATTTCGGCGTTAGAGCTTAGCCTGGAGAAATGGCCCACTTTGTGAGTCGTGAGATTGCTGCATGAGATAATTGCTTTGTCATGTGCTCCTGAACCCAGACAATTTGAAGAGAGGACACACACCATACGAACCCAGAGGTTAATGACTGTAGTGCACATCAGCCCAGCTACACTGCCTTGCACCGTTTTTGAGTCTTACTTTTTAAACTCTTCACTGATGTCAGGAAGGTAGTGATTGTAAGTGAAAGGCTTGATCCTGTGATCATACACAAGCCTTGAAAAGACTGTTCCACAACACCATCAGGAAGGGCACAAGCAAAGTGATACAAACAGAAATTAAAGACTGATGATTAAACTTTGAGTAGCAGTCTCTGTGTAGTGAGTTGTTCACATAAATGAGACTAGAGAGATTTAGTGATTACTGTAATGAAGGAGACAGTGACCACTGATTGGTTAAGTGTGTATGTTTCTCAGTGTGTATACTCGTTCACACTATACCACATATATGGTTGTGTGTTTGCTTGAAGAACCTACTATAAATTCAGTTTAATGGCATTATTCATAAAAACAAGTCTATAGTTATGAATTTCAGGTCATATACATATACTTTATAGAGTCACATATATTTTATTTGCTCATTGGGTCACTAGCATAGTTTAAAGCCAAACATGAATGTGCAGAGCCTCAATTGACTCCATCTCCAGTGGGCTATTAATCTACAGTATATACTCTATGTGTGAGTACATGTGGGTGTGGGTGTGCATGTATGCATAAATGTTTACAGGAAAGTAGCTCCAGAGGCGAGAGAGCTACGTTAAACAGGAGATGTACTGTATAGTTGGCGAGGAGGGAGGAAACCCCTGGGTGTTTTCTTGGGAGTGTCTCATAGCATGTCCTGCCTCACTTTGATGCACTCATGTTTACAGTATGCGTCCCAGTGGAAGACTTCTCCTCTCCTGGCTCTGGACAAAGGCTCCTCTTGGTGCCTACGGAATCTGGCGCTTCCCCAGTTTTCCTCTCCTCCAGTATGAGTGAGTTTCACTGGCTCGTGCTCACTCTGAACGGATATGACCGCTGGCTGCCAGGCTGCCTGCATATGCTTCTGCGCAGGATCCACGGCGTGAGAAAGCTGCCCTTTCTCTGCCATGGAGCTATAACAGCACACATCTCTGCCTCCAGCCAAACAGACTCTTCTAAGATAATAACCTTGATCCTGTGCAGCTAGGTTCTTGCAGCTCTACATGACTTAGACAAAGCCTAATGGGAAAACTTTATCATTAGTAGTGACAAACTGTTGGTTTTTACTTGGAAAATAGCTTTTTTCCATCTGTTTATGTTGTCCAGATTAGAATTGTTTAGAGAGGCCTTAATCTGGCATCATTAGAATTAGACTGTTTTACAAACTGGTTTGTCCAACCAGGAATGGACCTCCTGGATCAGATTGTCCAACCAGGAATAGAACTCCTGGATCAGTTTGCTACTGTGAGTGTCTATCTTGTACAACCGGTCAGAAATTGAGCATCAGGCACCCCCAGGAACCCCCAGGTGAGCCTCTCTTGAAAAAGGATGAAACAGAAACAACAATGATGGAAGGTTTAGCAGGATCCCAAACCCACTACCTCTGTCTACCTCTGGTGAGCCCCTGTCTCATCACACCGCCTCTCCAAAGTAGGATGGATTAACGTGACTTTTCTGAAGCTGATAATATCAGTTGCTGCATATAATTTTGGTGAACCAGAAAGGGGGGCAAATGGTAGAGGGAAACACCCTTGCTGGCAGCGTATCGGAGTGGCACCCAGTCAGGGATAGAGTCATGTGGCTCAGGTCCAATGCCAAGGCCTACCAGCAATGGATGTACAGTGCTCCACACCCACAGACTGTTCAGGGCCGGAAGAGAAGGATGAGTTCAACTGATGTATCTGCTGATGGTTTTGAGTGACATGAAGCACACTTAGTGCTTGTTTGTGAGTCACAAGACCAGTTGATTGAGCTTATCATGGCCTTGGAGGAGACCCTGGAGGCAGGATTCAATGTCGCAGTCAAAAAGATAAAGCAACTAATCACTAGATATGTGCAGAATTCAAAAGAGGGCAACATGGAGCTGGTGAATACAGATGAGATTGTTTAGAGAACAGATGAGTTCATATTCCTGGGCAGCACAATTAAGGATGATGCAGGGAATGTGGTGCAGAGTCATGCTGGCTGCAGTCAAGTTCAGGATGGTGTACATGTATACAGATCTTAAGAAGGTTGGTTTGGGTAGAGAGAAGAGTACTGGTGGCACACAGATCTCAGCCCTAACCTCCTATGACCACATATCTGACATAATAAAAGCTGTGTGTCTAGCACTGCATAATAGTGAACTCTACTTTAATGTATAGAAGTAAAAGAAACAGCTATGCAAACCATTTGCCCTGCACTGATGTCCCAGTTCTAAGTATTAAACTGACACTGATATGCCATATATAGCAAAAACCCAGAGTTAAAAGAATATGCTTAAGTTTATGTAGGTCCAGCTGGACATATATGAACACCATAAGAGTCGCTGTAGGTGTACTGTATATTCAACATTAGGGTTTGTACTGTGCATATGTACAGCAGAATGTGAATATCAAGAGCCTGGAGACACTGAAGAATCGTTTAGGCATGTGCCATCAGTGGAATATTTGGCCAGAAGAATACAGACAATAAATGGCCCTTTTAAAGGACCAGGGGCTTATCACGGTTGCCAAAGATGACAAACTGCAGACTGCTTCCAGGAACCCCCATGGTGAGGCCACATGAAACTAAGATGTTTGACTCTCTCCCGCTCTCTGTTAGTGTGTGTGCGTGTGTGTGTGTGTGTGTGTGTGTGTGTACACATGTTAGCTAACGGGAGCACACACAGGTTGTGCTTTGTGGGGAGGTGTGGGTCGCACCTCCTCAGGCTATTCTTAGCCACCTTATCTTCTGTTCCCAAAAAGGCAGAATCCTCAGCATGACCTCTGATCTCTGATGGTATCTGTGCTCAAAAAAAAAAAAAAGCACTCTGTGCATAATTAGAATTAGAATTAGAATTCTAGTGTTTGAAAACAAAATTGTATAATGTGTTGAAAGAAAGAAAGAAAGAAAGAAAGAAAGAAAGAAAGAAAGACGATTGAGAGAAGTAGCACATGTGTGAAAACTGATGTGCAAATGTAGAAACCACTCTCTAGGAGAGATAGACCACTCTCTAGGAGTATGTCAACATAGCTACAAGTGAAATGCTAATAAACCCTGACCTTATGGGGACAAAAAAGAGGAAGCAGATATTCTTAGCTCTATATGCTTCATTTCTATTTTTTCATAAAGACCTGGGAAGTTCAGTCAGTCTGCAAAGGGTCTAAAAACATGAAGCTCCCTAACCTGAGTATCTGTCTAATAACCTGAAGACGTTACTGAATCAGAACAGCATTAATTGCGGTTTTTGTTAATTTTGTGTGTCATGTAATATTTACATTTATATCTATGACATTTATCTTCTTCAGTGCTTTCTTGTCATTTAAAAGAAAGAAACGCATTAACATTATGAATGAACAGCTGAATGAATGAAGTTAATAGTTGATTAGTTATATAAAACAAAAATGAGGTAAAAGTTAATAGTTCTCAATTGGTAAGCATGGTTTGAGGGATCTTGTGTGGAGAGAGAGCACTCAGCTGGGTAGTTTTACTGACCATGGTTAACCATGAGCTGTATTCTTCTGGCTGCTTTTTGATTCATGATGATCCTGTGTTTACACACTGATTTGTTGCCAAAGGCAGCTAATAACAAAGGGCTCTTTTAAAGCTCTGTATTAGTGGGCAGCCAAGAGACACAAGCATCAAAGTCTACTTTTGATCTTAGTTGAAAATCTCACTACTTGGGTAGTTTAAGTGGATTTACATATCCAATATATATATATATATATGCATCATAAATGCAGTTCACTTTACAACTGGTGTTGTACTGGTCCTATAAAAGTTTTTAGCAAGTCATTTTGCACCGAAGTCTTGTTTTCTTTTTCAAATTCATATTAACTATATTAACTGCATTCATTTATATGTGCAGAGTTTTCATTTCCATTGTTTAATAATTAACTTTCATTGAATCAGATGTATCAGAGCAGCAAACCACTCAACAATGGCCTTCTAGTGCGAGGAGTAAAGCAGACTGCATTTATTACCAGACCACAAATATAAATAAATCATTCCCCTTAGCCAAATCTGGTGCACTCATTTTTTTTCCTGAAAAGGACGTGTTCAAGCTTTTTCCTCTCTTCAGTTCTCACAGGCTGTGCTGACTCACTGTAGACCTTGAGGTTCATGTGTAATCTTCCATGGTCCTGCCGCCCGCAGTCTCCCCTCTCCTCATCAGTGACACTAACCCTGTTTTCCTACAACAACACCAAATTGCCATGGAGATCTCTTCACTCACAGTACAAGAGTTAGCAAATTCACTCACTTTTCAGCACGGCTGTATACTCTCCACATGGTTTTCAGCAAGACACTTGTCAAACCAAGAAATATTAGGCCTCAGCAATTTCTGGGAAAAAAAAGAAAGCAAGAAAAAAAAAAACATTGAAGCTATTTTATCAGCAGAAGGGTTGTGATTTATGATATATGTGTATGGCTGTGGTTGGTACTATCTCTAACTCAGTAATATCACACATGACTGATTGTAAATCATTTATTTTGTTTTGAGAAAAATGAGGTTGATTTAATTACAGTTAAATTTGGTGAGAGTGACACATGGGTTATTACCGCAAAAATTAGCTATGAAGCTCCACAAACACTATACAATGTAAGGCTTGCAGGCGAGCACCCAATGCCTTGAGCTCAACTATCACTTGTCGTCTTATGAGAACATTTAATGGTTGTTATTTGTTAAATTACAACCATTTAAAACAAATTACTTCTAGTTTAGTTTATCACAATAATTTTAAAGTCACAGATGACCCAGATGCCCTCTGCAAGGCGTGTGATCCTATCCGCCAACTACACGGCTTCTTCCATCTGCTGCCATCTGGGAAGAGACAAAGTCTCTGGGCTTAGAACCAGCAGACTGAGTGACAGCTCTGTCCATCAGGCTGTCAGGACGCTCAAGTCTATCCCTGATCTGCCCCCCCTCCCCCTTTTGCCCCCTGCATGCACAAGCCCTGAATCCTGCCTC
>JAOXYF010000008.1:14452379-14466559 GCA_028565775.1 Sternarchorhynchus goeldii
TGAGGTATTTCAAGTAGGCAGTGGTTAGGATCTTTCAAAAGAGATCCAATCAAGGACAGCTGGTGAATCAACAGGGTTAATGGGTCAATGGGTAAAAGGTGGCCTGGTCTGATCAATCACATTTACTAATTTATTGTCTTCATGTGGATGGTGCATTGCTTACCTAGGGAAGAGATGTTAAAAGGATTTACTTTGGGTATAGCAGTCATATGGATGTTATTACCTAAATATATAGAGACCAAGCATACCCATCCACGGTCATGGTATTCCCCAGTTTGGTATCTTTTTAACAGGATAATGTACCCAGTCACAGTGCAAAAATTGTTCAGGAATGGTCGATGGAATATGACAAAGAGTTCAAGGTATTGACTTGGCTTCCAAATATCTCAGATCTCAGACTGATCGAACATCTGTTGGATGTGCTGAAATATCAAGTCTGCTCTGGAGTCCCTTACCTTCCAACAAAACATAAACGATCTGCCGCTCAAGTCTTGGTGCCATATGCCACAGACACCTTCAGAGGTCTTATGGGATTTCATGCTTCGGTGGGTCAGAGCTGTTTTAGTGGCATGAGGGGGATCTCACAATATTAGGAAGGTGGTTTTAATGTTATGGCTGATCAGTATATAATTTAGGTTTCAGTATCTTTGTGTGAAGTAACTTGGCCATAATTGATGGATATATATTGCCCTAAACCTGCCGTATCTCTTTTTAGAAGCTTTAGCACCAGATGTATATGAGTAAAATGTGAAGTTCTAATATAATGTGTACATTCAGAATCAAAGAGCTCTGGGTGCAAGTTTCCTGCCTGCTGAGACAGCTACCTGATGGTCTGTCTGCTACTAGAAGCTTTTGAAAGTTTTCTAGAAAGGTGAAGACTGTATTGCGTAGCCCACATCTGGCTGTGATGAATTAAGCACTTTTTGGTTCTGTAGGAGAAGGAGATATTATGTGCGGTACAGATATTATAATCATTATTTCAAGATTGTTTTTTTTTTTGCTGTTAATCTACTGCTGTTTCTACTATGCAGGTCATAATAAGTTGACATAAATATGGTTATTTGTGTACCCTTCTCCTTATATTCACAAGATTTTTATTTTCATCTTCAGCAATATATTACTTAGCCATTGCTCACCTTACTTGCTGTCTACAGTACCTACAGTATGTTGTGTTTGCTATCACATTGTTGTAAGCGTTCTACTAGATTAACTCGATAGCTAATAGAATACTTTTGTCCATTCACCATGCCAGCAAAAACACTGTGTAGAAAACATGGAAAAATATAATAATACTGATCTTATAAACTGCACTTTTCACTTTTATGTTTTAAAATTTCTAGCCCAGAAAGCCTGGTTTCATGATTTTGATCACTCCCAATACATGAGTATAGGCTGCATAGCATGGAAAATGAGCCTCATGAGATGTAATAAACCACACAGAAACTACGGGTAAATCCACAAAGTAGTGCTCAACAGATGGGTTACAGACATCTGAAGCTCTTGGACAACCCTTGAAGCACACGCTAGTACTTGGGGGAAATTAATCAGATTCAGTGTTGCAAGAGTTTGCCTCACATACACAAGTGTGGGCGTGCTTGGGGGAGGGGAACATGAATTAGCAAAGAAATGCAAAAGCAATCACTTTTGGTGCTGGGGAAGGGGGTGAAGGAACTATGAACTGTGTACAGTTTGGCCACCAATCTATAAGATCCAAAATCACAGATACAAGATACAGATAAGTCTAGTTAAAAGTGCATATTTGGACTCCATATACAGTTGGCGTGATTGCATCATCCAGCAAACACGACCTGGCTGGTAGTTCTGTTTTAGTTCGGTTTATTATTTCGTATTAGGTATGCTCAATGCATCAAGATTGTTGCCTGGGGTTTGCAAAGCTTTGCAAAACATTTCCAAGTCTTCATTAACATATGGCACAGTAACATTAGGCAATAAGGCTTTTTATATGTGTTTTAATGTAGAACTGAACAAAACTACATGGCCATAACATATCCTGTGATATTTCAGGTCAAATATTTCAAGTCCAAATATTTATGAAAGTATCCTGCCATATGTATTAACACATGTCAATACAAATCTGCTGTCATGCATGTATCCTACTGCCTTTTGCCCCTTTAAAACATCTCCTTTCAAAACTTTGTTATTACTTTATCTCTCTTGGCTTGGCGATTTGGCGCTGGGATGGGACATTTGTGAAACGTATTTGTGTAAACATATATTGTGAAAACTGTTATAAAAATGGATGATAGTTTTGCAATATACTATTTATCTCTGGTCCTGATACAGCATCATGCAATGACATGAGCATGATAGGCCTCTATAATAATATTTTAACTACTGAGAGAGAGAGAAAAAAATCTGAGTATGTTGTGGTTGCCTTGAGAGGACAGCATAGTTCTAGCCCTGGAGATCTACCAGCCTGTAGACCACCCACCCTTCAGGACCAGAGGTGAGCACCACGGCTTCATGACATTCCTCCCACTGGTTTTCAGTGCATGCTGTCAGTACTATGCTACTATATAAATGAATGAAGCTCTTTGGTGCTCGTAATGTACTCCCACCTTGAACAAGCTGCTTAATGCTTTTAAACAGAATTGTGTTAGCTTTACGAGTTTTATTTTTGTTATTTTTTATTTATCTGTCAGAATTACCCATTTCCTTAAGGAGTCTTTCTAAAGTGTCTGCTGGGAAAGGGACAGTTAAGACGAAAGCACATGTATATTCTAACTTCCTAACTGTTGAGGGGGATTAGCTCAACACTGACACTGGTAAAAGCACCAGTGCTGGTCTAGAAATTTCTGAATCTAAAAATGTTTCTGGTTTTTGAGGAACAATTATTAATTATGATATTATTTGAGTAGTAGTGATGAGAACTTGAATCACAATACAAAATCAAATCTCACAGCAGACTTTATTTACAACATTTACAGAAAATCATTTAATTGAATTATCTGAGCATCTGTATTTTACACTTATCACCATCATGCATTTTACAATGTATTTTCTTTTCTGTTCCAGTGTCCACATACATACAATATATAAATATCAAACGGTGCTTTCATTTCGTAACTATTCTTTGTCTTTTCCTGTCAGTTTCTATTGTGTAGAGATCTTCACACGTATATAACACCGTTAGCAGCATGAGGGTGTCCATCATCCACCCCCCTCCCCATCACCCAAAAAGCTTCACACTCAAACTCAAGGGTCCAGCAGCAGAATAGTTACATTTTGTAGGTATCTGCCAACGATACTAGCAAATTTGTGACCAATTCTCAGATTTTGTTTAGGTCATATTGCTTTACAGCTGCACAAACACAGATGGAAGCCATGGAGGTAAAAACAAAACAAAACAAAAAAACACTACATAGCTTTCCTCCATGTGCTAAATAAAAGAACATGATGATCTTTAAAAAGTCACTGAAAAGCATCTATTTGATATGCAAAGTACTATTCCTTTCTTTATTCTAAAGTAGCTGAAGTATCTGTATTGATGTTAAGACACTGACCTAGCAGTACCACTACAGAGTTGCCACTGTTGGCCTCTTGAGCAAGACTCAGTAATGTATTCTGTCATAACTGCAAATCACTTTGAATAAAAAGTGTCCGCGAAATGCCATAAATGTAAATTAATCCAGGGAATATAAATGAGATTAGCATTTAACTACATGGGCTACATAATATAAACTGAGAACATGTTTAAAATCAATTCTGTTTACATGGCAATGTTTTCTTTATGTTTACATCACTTTCATAAACTTTTACAGCTTTTGTATGTTACTCACCACTAATAATTTATGGCCTAGCTGAGGTTTCCTTAAGCAGCTCACACTGCTGTTTCTCTGAAGTTGTTTTGCGTTTCAGCATGTGAACCAAACATACCCAACGTTTTAAAGCAGGGTAGCAGTTCTGGCAAAGCTCCAGCTGGTTGGTTGTCCTTGTGTTGAACTACACAAATTTCAGTGTATGATAATCCATAGTGTTAAAATGCTCCTCTTATTTCTCTTATGAATGACCAAAAGCATGAAATAGAAATTACGCTGCCAAAAGAAATTAACCAGGTCTTTATCTGCCAAATGTTTCCAGAGAGTACATGTGCTATTTAACGATTACTGTGTTTTGTTCCTCTGGATAAGATTTCCTGCTAAATGTAGGTTATTCGCTTTATTTATTACTGAAAATATTAGATAAAGTCATCTTTGTAGTAAGATAAAATGTGTGTTGTCCATATCTTTATTGTGCATTCATAAAACAGTTATAAACATACTCTAATGTATGAATGACAGGACATTTCTGTATTTTACTCATCTGACCCTGTGTTCTTGGCACACGCTTGGATCAATTCAGTTCAGTTCAGTTCAATTCAGTTCATATGTTCTCTGAACAGCACTTGAAGTTTTAGACTTCACTATATCATGGTGATGTGGTTTTCTTAAGGCTTTTCAGCATTCTTGGTCTTAGTTGTAACAGACAGAAGGGAACAAAACATAAGGACACAGAGATACTACACGCAAAGCCGTGAATAAACCAGTTATAAAAAAAGTAATGAATTAAATATTGATGCTCTGATATAACAATTTGCTGCATTCAACCCATCCTAGGCATTTGTGGGCTTTTTGGACAATTTTTGGATTAATACACGTCTTCTGCATGTGTGTCTTTATTCTTCAGTCGATTCTGCATAGGCATTGCTACAGTGATTAATGGTTTACAGATAATGTGATTTACAGAGATCTCAAGTCCTTCACTTTGCATCAGAAGACATGGTGGTATACAAGCCATATGCTGATTAAAAACCATACCATCATGAGTTCCTGAAAGCCACAGAGGTTCATCATAAATTTCCCCCACTTTCTCCAGTCAAACCCAGCAGTTACAGTTTCAGTGAAAGACGATGTGTTCCTTGTGTAATGTCTACTGAAGTAGTACCATAGCAAATGTGTTCAGGATCTTCCATCACATCTGATTACTGAGGACTTGTTAATTAGGTCTTTATGATGTATGATGCATAATCATGCATAATTGTTGCTCTCCAGGCCTGGGTATGTGTAGCAGCACTGTATTCTCTATGTTAAATTAAGCATAATGATACACACAACACACGTGTTTTTCTTTGGTTTATTTAATAAATCTAAAGCTGAACTCCTGGTGGTCAGATCAGGTTGTGGGACATTGCAGTTTTGTCTCAGGACATGACAAAGTATCAGGGATTGTATACAGGAACGTAGGGAAGGTATATGAGCTGAACACTCCCAAATGGGAGGAACCACCGAGGGAGGTGGAGAACAACAAAGCAGAGATGAACAAGTAGTGGTGAACCAACCAGACATCATCAGCAGTGGTAATACATGTGTCAGTCCTAAGTGGTGGAAATATCCAAAGGAAGGAATAAGAAAAGCTGGAAAAATGCTAAGGACTAAAGTAAAAACTAGAGAGAATGTGGAAGGTTAACACCAAGGTTATCCAAAAGGTGAATGTCATGGTTTCCCTCTCAGGCATCATGGTTTCCATGGTACTGAGCACCAAGTGTTCTGTGATTGGTTTTCTCCTTGCTTCTAGCTTTGCTCTGCTGTGATTCCCTGTCTTGTATGGGCCTCAGGTGTTTCTTGTTTGTGTGATCATCCTGAGTATTTATACCCCACATTTACCAGTCTAGATTGTCGGTCTTTGTAAACACCTCTGTGTTTGTAAACACCTCTGTGTTTTTTAACACAGTGGTTTGTAACTATGTAACTATGTCTTTTGTTTTTTCGTTAGTAACTCACCACAATAAGTCACAGTATATATATGAAGTGAAGTTGCCCAAGATCTGATATAACCTAGCAACAGGTCATATCATATCATAATATGAGCAGCCAAAGTTGTTCACAGATTAACCAGCCCCAAAATGACCACAATCTTTCACCACCACCTCATGGCCATCCCAAGCCCCACAGATTCTGTACTGTTTGGGTTTTATGTTTTCTACTTACATTACAGTAGCTGGGTTATGTAACTTTTTTCAGCCATTTTATTGCCTTGTGCCACTGAAGTTTATTCAGGGCTGGCTGGTTTTATAGAATATTCACATGAACCGTGAATCATTTTCCTAGTCTTACTTAAACTCTTGCCAAATGTTCACTATTGCTCTCCCAACATAGCCAAAAACTGACAACTTAAAACTTTTGCTAAGGTGTTTTAGATTTTCTTTAGCTGAGTTTAATTAGCAAGTTACAAATCTGCTTGACGCATTTGAATCTTCTCATTCCACATTCGTTACGTTTCGTCTTTGGTTTTAATCAGAAGCTCGTGCTATTTTAAACATACACTGTCAGATTGTTCCTCGTATTGCCAGACTTGGAACTTCTTTTATGTTCTTCTATAACTGTCCCTTTCTGCTCTCTCCTTCACACACTTCCTTAATTATTGGCCCATAGCCACTGAGATGTTGATATTTACCATGGCTCCCACTAATGTCACTCCCACCTTTAAGTGTAATCAAAGAGAAAGGGAAAAGCTACACACTTCTATAGTTGCAGGCCCTTCTGATGATGAATCTCCTTTTGATTTACTGGGACACATTTTATAAAGATGCAGTAAATACGTAAGTTGTTCAGAATAAGACCATCTGCTAAATGCTGTAAATGTAAAGAATAAAACATTGTGGGGTTTTTTTTTGTGACATGAAGTTGGTCTTATTGTTGGCCCTTTAAAAAAAAGAATGTCCAAAGCAATATCTTTTTTTGTGTGTTGATTAGTTTGACGTATTTAGTTGATATGCTTGACTTATAATCCCTTTATGTCTGTCTGAGCACTACAGTGGATGAATAATGAGGAGGGTTGGATTTGAGATGAGCATAGAGAGTTCCCATGATCCTCCATCCCAAATTCCACTGCTGATCGTGAGGTTGCTGCAGCACAATAGAGAGTGTGTACACACATGACTGTGTTATTTCCTTATTTGGTTTTAGCACTGCTATGTCCTCAAACTCAGGACTATACTGAAGTGTGCCTTTTCTCAGCTCCAGGTTCCAGGTTGGCTGTAATGTACTTGCTGGCTGGAATAGGTTAAATTTATATGACAGATTCAACAAACAATCACATAAAAGGGCATGTACTGGTGCAACATAAAAGACATATGCACTCTTAGAAATATTCACTCAGATGTACAGAAATATAGCCCTTATAGGATTTTGTGCAGGAATTGAAAATTGCACAGCTGCAATAATACTAAATAAGTCACCAGTGTAATAGATGTGCATTTAGTGGTAATAGTAAGGTAAAAAAAACCCTGCAGTGTAGCTGGAATAATGGTAACAGCTGCATACTTAAATAACTGCAACTTTTTCAAATATGACATAACCATGAAGTGGTGTCAGAGAAAAGACTGACACAAGAACTTAGGCTTTGTGTTTTCTGTGAACTTGATGATGTGGTTCGAGCTGTGGCACAACAGTCATGGCTCATCAGGGTGAACAACAAAGGGCTTAGAACACAGCCATGGGGAACACCAGTGTTCACAATGGTGGTGTTGGAGGAGTTTTTTCCAACTCATACAGTTTGGGGTCTGTTCGTTTGGAAATCTAGTAGCCAGTTGCACAGTGGAGTGTTGATGCGTAATGTGTTGAGCTTCTTTATTAGGTGTTGAGGGATGACTGTGTTGAGGTGCTGCTGCTATGGCATCATCACTGGAGTGGTTAGGACGATATGCAAACTTTAGTGGGTCGAGGGTTGCAGGGAGTTTTGATCTGATGTCATCTTTGACTAGCCGTGAATGCTGTCGGGCGGTAGTTATTCACTGTTGATGCTAGTCATTCACTGTTGATGCTAGTCATTCACTGTTGACTTCTTAGGCAGTGGAATGATGGTGGTGGACCTGAAACACCGGGGAATGATGGATTGGCTCAGGGAGATGTTGTAAATGACCATGAGGTCAGTTGGTCAGCACATTTTCTTAGGACGATCCCTGATATGTTGTTAGGATCAACAGCTTTTCGTGGGTTGACCCTGTGTAGGGAGTACTTCATTATCCCAGCTGACAGGGGCTTTTGTTATTTCAGTGGTGTTCGCACCACTTTGTGCACCAGTTGTTGTTGATGTAAATGCACACACCCCTTCTGCGAGATTTGCCACTGAGAGCGTGATTCCTGTTCCTTATTCTGGGCTCTTTCTCTTCAAGTATGAGGGAGAGAAGCTAGCAGTAAGTGATCCTCTGAGCAGAGCAAAATCTCCAACCCAGCTTTGGAAAGGCTTGAAAGACATGGTGTAATGGCACTTTCAGATACCAGAGCGATACGGTTCAGCAGCCTCTGCTAAGGTTTATGGTGCTGAAAAGTTATAGCACATCAAAAAAATTACAGAAGTGGGTCCCTGGGAACTTGAATGACCATCAACCATCTGCACAGCTGTGCCGTTTATTACCTGGGGTAAGCAGGAAGGAGGCTGTTTACGGAAGTCCACGTCCATTTCAGCTGTTTTAAGTGTGCTGCAGTTTGAGTGTGAGCTGTAGATTGTAGTATGTACAACATGTCACAACACCCATTGGCCTTTCTCCTTTGAATAGATTTATAGCTGCTGGAGATGAGGCCCACCATGGTTGTGTCTTCCTCCAGCCTTAGGAGTTTGACAGATAAGTCACTGGAACTGTAGCCACTATAGTGTGTAATTTGGTGTTTTAAGCAAAAAATAAGGGGCCATAAGACCTGTAACCTGTAACTTTAGTTTTTACTGTATTTGAATTCTGGCAACATATTAAATCATATATTGTTGAACCTTTTTTTTTTTGGCATGCAGACTTCTGCCCGGAGGGAAATGCAAGAGGTTACATTGTCATGTTTGCTGACACACATCCCACTCATAAACCAGGCACTCAGTAGAGTCTAAACACACCTGCAGGTTCCTCATCACTGCAGCAGTCCACAGCTTGCTGATGGATTTAACAGGATTAGCTAGTTCTGATTTTGGATCTTATGTGAGTACAAACAATTAAATAGTCAAATGTACATGGAGATAAATGCTTAATAAAGGGTGTAGACATTATGAACAGTTTTTTTCTGTTCATGCATGAGACAGAACATCAGAGGGTGGTCCTTTGGCAGATAAATATCTGTAGATGAGAGTATCTCCTAAATAATTTTAGACACTGTGCCATGCAACAAATGTATAATATCACAAGACTATGACATGTAAGGTGACTGAAGTCAAGGTGCTGCCTGTTCCCTTCATGTTTTAAAAAGGCATTGCAGGGCTAAGATTATGTTGGCTATCAGAGAAAGAGAGGCCGAAGTGATAGCTATTCTGTTACTTTGATGATCTTTTGATCACCTCATCCTTGCCCCTGTTCGAGCACTGAAACACGGGTGATATTGCAGCGTTTGGTAAAGCTTAGTACTTTTATGGGTTTACCCTGTTCTGAAAAGGGCATTGAGTGCAAGTTACCATGCTACCCAGTCATTTACTGGTTGTGAGGTTTGGTCTGCAACCTAAAAAAAAGCTTTCTGTACACACACACACACACACACACAGACATGCTCCAATGATCATTTAACCTGTAAAACCTTTTCATTTACTTTTAGAAGATGGTGAATTATCTTCAGCTGAAATTATATTCATGTCCAAGAACACTAAATGTAAATACAGTTGCAGAGTTTAGAGACTATATTCTCTGTATTCTCTGCCACCTAAAGAAATGTTATTTGATTAAAAAATCCATACAAATTATGGCCACATCCCCAACTGAAACTTCATTGAGCACTTGGCTGGAAGACGCTAACCTCCAAGGATTATAAAACCACAGAAATGCTGGTCTGCAAGCTAGTTCATGTCTAAGGTTTAAAAGTAAAAGCAGTGTGTGTGTGTTTAGGTGCACGTGTAAGCAAAATCACAGCTTGCACGTAAACCTAAGGGGGATTCAGAGAGCCCTGCATACTGTTCAACATTACAGGCCAGTGATTTACAGGAACACGGACTGCATCCCTGTCCAAACCACTGAATGTAATGTGCATTTCTGTGTATGTCAGATTCATAAAATGTTTGAAAATCTTTGTACTTATGATTATATATACCATCTATTTATATCAGATTTATGGCCAACTAATAGTTATCCAGAGCAATGAATATAAGTGAACAGAGTCATTTAAATGACTGTAAATAATGTTTAAGCACGTGATGTAACATGCAGTTGCTAACATCTGCCTTAGGCTTCCCTCCTTTCTGGTTCTGAAGTAAATGCTGACTTTACAACATTGTTTAAACACTGGATTTTGTACAGGGCTCCCTAATGAATAAAACTCACAAATCAAAGGCGGTCAGTGGGATAGGGACTGAACTGAAGTGCTTTGGTAGGACACTGGAAGATGTAGACAGGAAGTGGCAGCAAATGGCTAATTGTTTCTCTCTGGGCTGTTGAGTGGGTGTGACCATAAGGAATAATTGGCCTGCTTCTTAGCCAAGAGCAACTACCTCAGACTGTGTTGATTCACATTTGGCACAGTTTCTCTGCATCCAGGATCTGAGGTCACTGTAGTACAGATTATGCATATGGTGTGGACAGTATCAGTCCTGGAGGGCCATGCACTGTGTCTTCAGTGTTTTATATTAGCAAAACTAGGGCTTAACTACGTGCTTGGAATTGTGCCAGATAAAGCTTGTATTTGAACACCAAAATCTGAATTTAGATGTTGTTATTTTCAATTTGTGTCATTTTGATTTGAAATTTCAAGGTTATAAAGGAGCAAGCCTACACTGCATTTCATGCTTGAGGATATACAAGTAAACATTTGAAAATAAAAATGAATCATATATTCAAAAAATTAATTAATTTTTTTTACAACGGTTATAAATGTATCATGTTTATTCCTGCCATGGACTGACAGTCACTTGTGTGCTTCTCATGGTTAGCACTCCAGGTCAGCTGTGTGCAGTTGCCTCAAGCCTGCCTTCCTCAATTAACACAATAGTTTCTACAGCTTGGATCCTCCATGCACTCCCACAGTTTCTTACTAAAATTTTATTCTTCTTATCTAATCAAACTATTAATTTTTTCCAAAGTACTGCATTTACTTTTTATAAATCCCTATGGCAGGGCAAGTGGAAATCAGTTAGATATTGGCTCGGGGTTAATACAGTCTGTGTGAACGAGGCTGAAGGGAGGAGGCCTGATTTCATGAGAAGCTGTTCTGAATTGGTTGCATAAGAAGTTTGATGGTGCTTATGAAGTCCTGCAGATTTCCGTCCTGTCTGTTGATGGAACTGAATTAGTCTGCTCTGTTCCAGTCATAAACATTCAGTCAGCTAGTGGTCAGAAAAGAACTATGCTTATCCCTGTATTACTCTTTCAGCTTTTCTTATTTGAATGCCTTCAGTTTGTCTTTCTATATAATTTAAGCTGCTAACAGGTGCTGTGTGTTGCGTGGCTAAACAGTACGTTTGAAAGATGTGCAATCCCGGAGCACACTAAATAATTTCCATTTCCATCACTCTCTGTTGTTTCCAGTATAGGAGCTCAACAAGGCTTTTAACCTATTGAGACCAATGCCTCTCTAAGGCAGAAATAAGACACTGAACATATTAAAACACAGAGCCGTCCTACTGCCCCAACCATCCCATCTCCCCACTAGGACTCTCCATCAGATGGTGCAGAAGAATGATCTGGAGATGCTCGAGCTCCCATGTGATGAGCTAAAGCTCCATGTTGCCTCTTTTGGCAAATAAAGTCCTGTAATGATGACATACTTGGACTCGCGCCTACATGCTCCCTCTCTGGCTGTTTCTCAGGATTGTCTCTCTAACGTAAACTCTGTGCCAAATAAAAGACACATTCCCCTTAATATGAGTTACTTTTCAGATGATGCTGTCCTTGGCATATGTGTTCCTGAGGGTGTAACGCCTGCTCTGCCCTTATGCAGGGTAAATGGCCCTGCTCACGCTGCCGTGAGACTAGATGGGTGTATTTTATTTGTTGCCCAAGTTGGATGCAATTTATAGGTGGTCCTTTTTGTTAACTTTATTCCTTTATTGTTTACTGCAGTCATTGCTTTCCTTCATTTGATGTAATTTTAAACACCTGTTCATCTGATGCTTTTAATCATTGTAGTTCATGCTTTTTTTTTTGGAAATTACCTGCAGCATACCCATAAGTGAAATGATCCATAGATTTAGTATGTCCTGATGTTTTTGATCCATTCTGATCCATTTTGATCCATTGGCATGTTAATACTTTGGCATTCGTTTTTTTATTGATTCTGTTAATTGATCCGCATTGCTTCAAGGTCAGTTAATTAATTAGTTATGAAAATATCTTTGTGTTATATGTATGGTCAAAAAGAGATGGGTACTCAACTTGAGTAGAGAGCCCTTACTGCAGGAAGCCTGTACCCATTTTGCACCTGGTGCTGATTTAATGCCTAAAGTTCTGAGTCATAATACACTAAATATACATATACAGTATCTCACAAAAGTGAGTACACATTTGTAAACATTTTATTATATATTTTTATAGGACAACACTGAAGATGTGACACTTTGATACATTGTAAAGTAGTCAGTGTACAGCTTGCATAACTGTAAACTTGTTGTGCCCTCAAAATAATTCAACACACAGTCATTAATGTCTAAAACGCTGGCAAAGAAAGTGAGTAAAACCCCTAAGTGAAAATGGCTAAATTGTGCCCAATGTGTCAATAGTACATATATACAATATACTTAACATTGTATTAAAACATCATATCTTCAGTGTTGCCACGTGAAAATAAAATGTTTACCAAAATGTGAGGGGTAGGTTATATATATATAATTGAATTGAATATAATGGAATTAGTATATAGTGGAATTTATAGTATTTATAGTGGAAATGATCTTCATCTATTACAGAGCTTTGTCAAAAGGCTTAAAACTGACAGAAGACCTACCTTTATAATGATTCCAGCTTTGAGGCCTCATCTTTCACTGTAAAATATAGGGTTGAGCCTCTACTGCAGGCTTACATATAATTTGCATGTTAAATAGCTGATATGTTAATGAACTTTAAATTATTGCTCATGATGGAGTTTGACTGTTTCAGCAAAGTGGCAGTGTAACAATGTTGCAGCAATCTCTGCACATCTGCCGATGATGATAAAAATGGTAATGTATTGTGTATTATAGGTGTATCCATTAGAATATCTGCAACAGCTATAATGTACCCTAATCTAAATGTTGTCCTTAACAATTAGCATTTATGCTTATATTGTGAAATATAAGCTGCTTAATTAGCTAGAGTTTTTTTTAACTGTCCTACTGGATTTGCTGTTGGGCTTTTAGTGTGAAAGCCTTCTCCTTAAAACTTCCTGTTATTCATGAACAGGATCCACTGTTTAGTGGTTGCTTTAACATAGTTGAGGCTCACACTCTGGTCATACACTTCCTGTGGCAACTGTGATTTGGTTTCTTCCTTTCCACACAGTGGCTTCTGTTCTGTAAAAGCCAAACATTTAGCAGTAAATCTGTAGTGTGGTTTCAGATGCATATACTTTGCTTTAAAAGAGTAAGGAGGGTTTTGAGACTTGTCACTTGTCACTTAATATTGGGCCAAATAAATTGACAGTGAATTTAGAAAGCTTGGATATAGTAGAACAATTTAGCTTGTCTTTGAATTTAGCACATTTAGCTCGTCCTATGTCAAAACAGACACGTTATAACTTTTACTCTTGCTGAAGTTGTACTGCACTACTGGTGTACATGGTTCAGCCAGACAAACAGGTTTAAAGGCCTCAGTTCTGTTTCATTTTACTCTTTTGCTCTTTGTTTACAATTACTCAGTCTTCTAAATTAATGCTGGACCTCGTCCATGAACCCTGGCTGCCTCATCTATGAGCTTCCTGGATTCATGAGGAAAAGTTGGGAAAAATATCAGTCAAAAAGCATGAGACCCACTATGAAGGAGGACCTTGTTTCTGAGCTTTTACATGAATGCACTGAAGAATAAGTTGTACAGTACTCTACAATTTTGATGAACTCTAGACAGATATACAGGGGTTGGACAATGAAACTGAAACACCTGGTTTTAGACCAAAATAATGTATTAGTATGGTGTAGCGCCTCCTTTTTAGGCCAATACAGTGTCAATTCGTATTGGGAATGACATATACAAGTCCTGCACAGTGGTCAGAGGGATTTTAAGCCATTCTTCTTGCAGGATAGTGGCCAGG
>JAOXYF010000008.1:14467611-14480808 GCA_028565775.1 Sternarchorhynchus goeldii
GCTCCTTGCACCATTGAAACCGACGTTTGGCATTGGCACGAGTGACCAAAGGTTTGGCTATAGCAGCCCGGCCGTGTCCAATTTAGCCATGAAACTTCCCATACTAAAATGACAGGTGTTTCAGTTTTGTTGTGAAACCCCTGTACATGGGTGACTGGATGAATGGATGGATGGATGAGAACTGACAGAGTGCTTTGTTGATCTTTGATGAAAATTGTTTTCCTCAAGTTGGTCTCATTGGTATCTAGTTTTTGTGTCCTGCAGATAGTTAGTTGAGCCAGACCACACTGTAGTCAGTGTGAGTTTTGCCAGCTGGGAGCAGTGACATGTTAACAATAACTACGTGAGCCATAAACTGGAGTCTGTGCTTTCACAACAGCATGCATAAAGAAATCCTGGTCTTATGAAAGTTCAGATTTGATTTTGACAATGAATATATTTGTAAATCAAAAGATTTCTTCAGAGAACCACAATTGGACATAGTTTTCCACTTGCCCCTCAGGTAAAATGCTACATCTGGTTCTGCAGATGTTCTGTTCCATTACACAAATATGCTAGTGAAGAATTATTAGTCCCAAATGCCTCTCAATCTTGATGGGCTCTTTCAGCAGCAGTTCGTTAGTTTTGGTTACATTATGGGAGGGTAACACCTATAAAGCTTTTATTAGCAATGTGTAAAAGTATGAACTAACATTCTTGAAGAAATGTTTGTGTTGTAATTTTCACCCCAAAGACACAAATGAATGATTGTTGTATATACTTAGGATATATAGAAGCTTGCATATATGACAGTATAGTAAAAAAGGTTGTTCAGTTTCACCAATATTACATTAGATGAAGAGTGACATTGTTAATTACAGACACAGATTGAAAAGATTTGGCAAGGCTTTGTGAGAAATTGTTCATTTGTTCATTCAACTGGCTTTCTGCTATAATGACATTTGTTACTAACTTAGCCATGGAAACAGTTATAATCTGGCCCAAACAAAACTTTTTAATCATCCCAGTAAGATGATATTTTATAGCTAAACTCTTACATCTGGGTAGGTCAGTGTCACCCGGGTAAACTTTGCATGTGTGAAAGTCTGCTGTCCAAACATTTGAGAATTTCATGTCCGGCCTACAGAAACTGCTCAAGGCCAGTCACGAAGTTGCCACCCACTTTTTTACAGCTGTGTGAAGTAGTGTTCATTATCTTCACTGGGAATCATAAGAACTGAAACCTGATGAAAGGGATGTCTCTGCAGCTGTTCACTGATCAGTCCAGTAGATGAGATAATATTGCACATATCCCCCTTAGTTTACACGCAGTGTAGACTGTAGTAAGCTCCCAAGCTGGATATAAAATTTTTATGCTAGGATTCTTGTAAGGAAGTAGCTGCTATGACCCGATGACCATGAATCTAGACATTATGTTGATCGTTGCATTTGATTCCATTGTATACTTCGCTTAACCTTCTGTACTCTTCTGCAGGGGTTAGGAACATTTTTCTCACCAGGGGTGAAATTAATATTAAAGCAGGCCAAAGCAGAAAAAGTTATGTATAGCCAACTAATATGGACATGACATTGCAATAACTGTATAACAAGTATTTAAATTTGATCTGTTATTACAGTTTCAATGTGAGGGTTGAGAATGCAAAGACTTAACCAGCTGAGTTTCATAGCTCACTATTGTACTGTATTTAACGGAATGTTTTTCTTAACATAGTGGATGCCTCAATTTCCCTTGGGATTAATAAATCATCTGTCTATCTATGACTGTCCTTTGTCACACTGTCCACCTCCTTTTTAGATTTTGTGTTACATGGTGTGATGTCTTTCCTAGTGGCTTTTCTGAAGAAGGTATTTAGAGCTTCACCGTCTTGCTGGGTTCCCTTTCACAGCACACTTTCTGGATGAAAGGCTGTTGCATAAAGCTGAAACATATTGCTAATACAAATCCAGGAGATATCTGGTGGGCCATCTGTAGTTGACTGAGAGCTGTATATATCCTCCAGGCTGGAAGTTCCCAACTCATGCTCTATTGGATAGTCATGAACACCTGCATTTCGTCATGTGTGAATCAGTAATCAGTGCATGAACTGGAATATGTTTGGATATAAAATGTGTAATTAAATACAGCATGTCATGCAAGCATGTGTAATAGTGTTACAATGCAAGGTTGCCTGGCAACACCAAAGCATCCTCTTAACAAACAATGACCTGGCAGCTGATTTAAATCAGTATGGGGATTTCCTCACGGAATGTTCTCCAGTCCAGAACAAAAGCATACCATAGAGAGTTCAGGAAAGGCCTTTAATTATGTAGGTCTGCTTACTTGGTCTGGCAGTGTTTTTATTTTAACTACTGCCATGTTTATTTATTTATCTTCACCATTAACTAGATGTTTGTTTTCTTTTATAAGCATTCATACATGGAAACATCAGGCACTTTTTGACAACACCAAGAAAAGTTGCAATAGGGCTGGGATCTAGCCTTCAATATGATCATCATGCATGTGTCAAAATATGATGCCTTATCTGGTTCTTTATCTAAAAAAATCAGCATCATGCCTGTCTCAGAGGTGGAGGCTGAAGCGTCTGGACTGGTTCAGCCCCTGGTGTACAGGAGCACACTCAGCTGTATTGCTCATATTAGCTAATCTTTTCCAGATGATTCTGAAGCAAACCAGTCCCCTCATAGAGAGGGAGCAGTTTCAGCAGGTCTCTTCAGCCCTAATTAGCCCTGGGTGTGTGGGTTTGGGGGAATTCTGGTAGACATAAGGAGTCTGAACCATTGTTTGAGGTTGTGGTTTTGCCAGAATCTGCTGGTCTAAGGCCAGTGGTGAATGCTCATCTTTGGCGATGAAGTACAAAGCTGCCCAAGGGAAACTGGTCCAAGACCAGACATGAATTTGGGTGTCATGAGCAGATGGTAATGCTTTAGAAAATTGATGAATGGATAGAGGTGGGAAGGTCTTTTCCAAAACAGAAGCTGCTTGATGTGGGCATGAATCTAAATGTAGAGCCCTGCAAAGGTACCCTGGAAATACATGGGAGAAGACGTAAATGTGTGTGGCCCAAATCACATCTGGGTAAATCCCACTTTTTTTAGTATGCAAGTATTAGGTAAAAGGTATGAGGGTATCATTAATAATTTGACTGTACTTCCAAATATATTTGACTAGATATGTATATGTTTCTAATTGAATTTATTTTCTGTCGCTCTTTCTTGCTCCCTTTCTCTCTTTCCCTCTCCTTCTCTCTTTGGCAGATAGGGGTTCCAGTGGCCAGCTGGATCTAACAGAGCTGATTGGTGTTCCTCTCCCTCCATCTGTCTCCTTCGTAACGGGTTTTGAGGGCTTCCCTGCTTACAGCTTTGGCCCAGATGCAAACGTGGGTCGCCTCACACGTTCCTTCATCCCCGACCCCTTCTTCCATGAATTTGCCATCATCGTTACAGCCAAACCCACCACACGCCGTGGGGGAGTCCTGTTCGCCATCACCGATGCCCTGCAGAAGATAGTGCAGCTGGGTGTGGCGCTGACGCCAGTGGAAGATGGGTCACAGCGAGTGGTACTGTACTACACCGAACCGAGTGCTGCACACACACAGGAGGCGGCTTCCTTTAAGATGAGCGACCTGATGGGCCGCTGGGCCAGATTCACTCTTGCCGTGCAGGGGGAGGAGGTGAAGCTCTTGATGGACTGCGAGGAGCACCACAGGGTGGCTTTCCACAGGAGCCAGCAGAGGCTGACCTTTCAGCCCAGCTCTGGCATCTTTGTGGGGAACGCTGGAGGGACCAGGTTGGACAGGTTTGTGGTAAGTGCAAAACTAGGTGTTTATGGTTATGCCTGAGTAGGTTTTCCACACCTTGTTTATGTGAGTTAATGTGTGTGGACTCATGTTTGTGCACCTGCTATGTTTAGTGTTTTATAGGGTTATGCTTGCCTCTGCTTTGAGGTGAAGTACCTTCAGGTTAGCTGGCATAGGTTTTTTCACAGGTATTTTCATAAATAGACTACAGATATTTAAATCCTGGCCTTCTGAGCTTAAGGCAACAGCAAATTACAATGAGAAAGTTAGAACCATGAAAAAAAGTGTTAAATTTAATTAAAGCCAGTCAGTATAGAAACAGGTGTCACTGAGATAGTCATGGCCCACACCAGTCAGGTTATATATATATATATATTGGAGGGAAATAACCTGAACCTGGGTGTAGACAAGATGGTACTTTACTTTGGGTTACTGTAATGTTACACAGGTGAGGTAGAATAATTAAAGGTGTCCTTCATCTGCAACTGAACAGCAAAGGTATGTTGGTTGGGGTAGACAGAGATGGTAACAGACACCTATGAACTTTAAGGTGTATTTAGATATTACTTATGTTTGTAGCATTTGTATAACAATCCTGACACCCATTAGAGAAAAGAGTAAAGAGTAGAAGTTCACATATAATGGTATTACATACTGTGGGTCTAAGTCCCTTTCTAATATTTGATTTATGTTATTGTTGTCATAGTTTTTATTACTTATTGAGAGTGTTTTCAGAGTAATAATAATTTCAACTTTCACGGATTGGATTGGAACACGGATACTGCTGAAATGAGACGTCATTTGGGTCATTAATCAGTAATCGACATAATATGTGAATGTTCAGTTGACAACAAAGTTACTTGGTTGAGTGACACCAGCAGGCTCCATGAGCAGGCTGTCAACGTGGCAGTCTTGGGTTTGCTCTGGAGATGTGCCGCTTGGGAAGTCAGCACCAGATGACTCACTAGATGGATGGGAGGCTGTCAGTTGACTGGGCTACTCCAGCTGACAACTGGTGACAAACCTACAGCTTTTAACCTTAAACAGCACAGCATAAATTCATTTAAATGCAAAGACTTGGCAATAACAGGCGTATGGAGGATTTTTTAAATCTATAAATGTATGCAAATGACAGCCAAAGAACAAAAGGGACAGTGAAATAAGACAGTAATAGTGTCCTTATTCTCAGTTGCTTAAGTGAATATTTGGTTTGGGCAAACATCCTAAATAAAACGGTTGTTGACTTTCTGGAAAGAGCAACTTAAAATGCCTCTAGCAGTGTATCGTCTGAATGACTGCCAAACATTATAGTGACTGAGCATTTGCCAAATATGGGTAAGCAAGAGAAAATGAGGAGAGAAAGAAAAAAAAGTGAAAAAAAAAAAGTGCTATTTGACATTGAAAAATAGAATAATTTCATTGTTAATATTTCTGCTTTTTCTCTGAGCTGAGTTGGTTTAGTGTTGTGCATTACACATACTGTGTTCATCCATGCACATAAACACATACACTTGCACACACACACACACACCCTCATACACCCACACATACGCACACAAATGTACATATGCGCAAACGCATGTGCACGCAACCAAACAGCTTTGGCAGCCTCCCCTGGTTCATAAATCAGCGTGCAGCCGCTGTGTGCTCCGTGTCCTCTCCCTCTAATCATTTCCTCGTTCTAAGGCAGTGATGCTGTGCAGGGAGTATTTCTTCTCCTGCTCCAAGGTCCTCCACCCCTCTGCTCCATACACTATATTCATTCAATATGTGGCCCTGGACATGCCTCATGTGGTCTGCTGGGATACTTCACTTGGCTGTCTCAGCTGTTTCAGCTGTGGCAGAGTGTTTCATTCCAGAAACATCAGTAGGTGCTCTATTTTCAAGCCCACAAACACACGTAGACAAGATGAGCACCACTAGAGATGTGTGTGGGCCACCTTAGCAGGCCAATGGGTTTACAGTTAGTAGCTAGGATTTGCATATGCAGAGTCAACAAGTCATGAAGTGTTTCACTCTGTAGATGATTTAATGAGCAGGCAGCACGCACCCTTCCATCAGCCGTACAATCACTGATCAGATAGTAGAGTATCAGACAGCACACGAATCACTGCTATGTGACAAACAATATCTACCAAAAATGTGTCATTATTTCACATTTCAACCCCTTTTCATGATTAGTAGAAAGCTTGAGCAGCTTTATGAAGTGAGACTGCATCTTGGAAATCTTGGCCTTGCCACATCCGTTACAGTCTTTATGAACATACACTGTAGACAGTGGTCACACTGTGCAAGGGTGTTAGTGCATGGGCGATACCCTCTGCAGGTGGTCTCTCTGTGCAATTTATGATAGGCTGACGTAGATTTAACATATCACACTTTTAAACAAAGCACACATTTAGACATAGCTTTTAGGGATGAAGCTGTGATACACTCAGTTGGCCACCAGGTGTCCTCATCTCTGAAGTTTTACCTGCTGTCATGGTCATGAATTGCACTCACCTGCACATCATCAGTTCCTAACTATTTAAGTTTACCTGAACCTCACCTCCAGTGTGAAGCATTGCTTACGCTCACTGTAGTCACACCAAGCTGGGTTTTCCTGCTGTCTGTGTTTTGCATCTCAACCACTGCTTTTGGGGTTTTGTCTCGACTCTTTATACTTTTGCCAGACAAGTTTTGCTTACACAAACTCGTCTTCATTATACCATCTGACAGGCTCACAACCTAAGTAACTGACAAGTATGTGTGTGTGATTTGCACAGGCATATAGTATACACTGTTTTTTTTTTAAGCTTTAAGTGCATCCAGTATCACTGTGTTTGCAAATACCAGACTATCCTTTTAGGTTCTTATTTTACTTTTGTGACATGTCATGTGATATGTCATGTGACCTGCCACTCGCTCCCGGGTGCCTGTGGTCACCAAAGCTGGTGGTCTGTCTGCTGTCTTCACAGTATAAAGGGTAGCCAGTGGGCAGCAGGAAACACTAGAGCATGTTTTTAAAATGTTTTTCCTACCTCATCACATCGCATCCTGTTGAAAAAGAAGAAATAAATGAACTGCACACACAGGAATCAGATCTACATCATCAAGTGCATCGGGTCTTTATCTGTGTAAAAGCTTAATTAGCTTAAACAAGTGTCTCAGCCTTTGATCTTTGCAGAAGTGGGATGCTCCTGCTACAGTGGAGATCCCAGCCAATGGTGTGAGTTGCCAGACTCGGGGGCCCTAAGGGGAGAGTTGACCATGCTCGCTTTCAAAGGCTGAACTGCCTTGCACTTCCTGTTAGTCGTCAGTATCCTTGGAAACCCATACAAAATACCATCATGCACCCCTACCAGCTGCAATTCAACATTAATTAACAGTTTGTGTGTTAATGTGTGTTTCATAGTGACCTCAGGCAAACCAAAGCAACTAAACTAATGAAAATACTTATCAGTGGCCAGTTCTACTCACTCAGACTGTGATGCTTCATTATATTAAACACCTTACAGTAAAACACCTTGACTCTCTCTCTCTCTCTCTCTCTCTCTCTCTCTGATTGTACATGTGGCAGAAAGTCAAAGTTCATTCAGCAAAGATTTGAAAGTTTGCAGCTCTATACTTCAGAGAGATGGTCAAAAGGAGAACAGGGAATTTTACATAATTTTGCATTATGTCAGGGAGAGTGTCAGAGTTCCACTTAAGAGGTGGAGCTCTATTTATATATTTATAATCAAGGCTGATTATGTAAACGCTCTCTCTCTCTCTCTCTCTCTCTCTCTCTCTCTCTCTCTCTCACTCTCTCTCTCTCTCTCTCTCTGTGTGTATTCCATCCATCTCTCTCTCTCTCTCTCTCGCTCTCTCTCGATCGCCCCCCCCTCCCTCCCTCCCTCAGGGATCTATCCAGCAGTTGGTGCTGACTCCAGACCCCAGGGCAGCAGATGAGCAGTGTGAGGAGGATGACCCCTATGTGAGTTTTGTGCTATCCTCTCTCATATGTACTTCTTCCCTTTTTGATATGCCTCCAGAGCTTTGAACTGCTAACATGAAAGCCTAAATGATCATGTGTTTAGTTGCCTGAAGTCCTAAACTTATTGTGATTTCTCTATGATGGAACTCTAAAGTCTTAAGTATGAACCAGCTCTGTGAGTGATATATGAAGGGACTGGCAATTAGCTGAAGAGTGAAATCAGATGGCAGAGCAGGGAAAGTTTTAGAAAGTTTGCAGTGATGTCCTATAGGCCTGCCAAACTTGTAGTGTAAAATTGAGCTGTACCCCCCTCTAGTGGTTAAAAATGGGCATTGATGGTAGTGATTTTGCACTTCGGTTTGCTGAAGGATTACAAGATTCATATTTCAATGTGTACTGAAAACCTATACTAGAGGTGTGGTGCATACCACAGTCCTCGGGGTCCAAGTCCTAGAGATTTTCCACAATCCCTTTATCTAGGAGTCACATTTATCACATAAACAACCAGTTACTTGAATCAGCTGCTGCAAAGGGGCTTGGATTTGAGGTCTAGGTTTAAATACTACTGACCTGTACTGATTAGTACTCATAGATGTGAGTTTAAATGTTTTACAGGTACTCTGATATATTGCTCTAAAAATATGGGTATAACAATTAATAAAATTCAAGGTTCAATTTGATACAAAATGATATTCAGATCTAGTACAATTTTCAATATTGCAAAACTAGGAATGTACGTTTTACATTTTTCAGATTTATTACAACATTTAATAAACATCTTATTAATATAATTATAAACTTACGATATGTCAGACTATGGAAAATGGAGTATTTTTATACATTCTTAATTTACCTCATATGGCAATGCTTTTCTTATCATCTGTACGTGCATTTAATTATTAGATTAGTGCAATATATTATTTTCTCTACTCAATGCATGTATTGTTAATGGCATCTGGTTGAGAGGGTTGATGTGGGCCACAGTGCTGCAGTGGTTGAACTTCACATGTCTCGAAGAAAGCATGTGTTCACCTTCACTGTTCCAGACAGGTAAATGTAGATAAATAAGTATTGTTTAGTTCCCTACTTGTATTGTCTGACTTAACACTTTAGATTCCAAACAACAAAATATAATTTATTGTTACATCTTCACCAAACAAACATCCAAACAAAGGCTTTGTCTTATTGGAAAGGTTTTAGAAGTAGTGTTTCAGGTAATCCACAGAACATGGGAAAAATACAGGAATTAGTTACAGTAGTGCAGACATGGACTGGAGCTGTACTTTTATAACACTTGGGCATAGATCTTAGACAGCTCAGCCAAAAGCAATATTCATGGCTTTATAAACTCTGTTCCAAGGCTGTGGAACAGTTTAAATATGGAATTCAGAAGTCTTCTTTACTAAATTTTAAAACAAGACTCAAAACATAATTTAGGATCTCGAGGATATTTTCTGTCTTACATAGTCTGATGTGTTGTGGTGGTTTGATGTCTTTTTAATTATTTTCATCTAATGTTTTTCATTGTTGTACAGCACTTTGGATCAACAGCAATTATGTAAATAAATGAATGTTTCTTACTTACACAAGGGTTTTAAACGTGTGTGTGTGTGTGTGTGTGTGTGTGTGTGTGTGTGCTGGTGCAGGCATCTGGGTACAGCAGTGGGGATAGTGAATATGATGACACAGAGACCCTGGATGAAGTGAAGAAAATAGTTGAGGAGAGAGAGTACACCATGGTGAGCAACAACACACTCACACACATACACATACGTACACACACACACACACATTCACATATACACCAACTCTCAAATGTGAACATGGGTAACATGGCTGCAAAATGGGAGACATTACAACATTTAAATGGTTCCATCTTACATTTGCTGTGTGCCTGGACATACACACACACACACACACACACACACACACACACACACACACACACACACACATGTACACACATACACTCATTTCCTCCACAACTGCAGGCTTCATACTTGGCCATTCTGTTGACGGGTTGTGTTAGAATGCTCATGAGTATGCCAGCACTCGCAGTTTTGGAGTTTCAGGAGGAGAACATTTCCTTTAATGAACAAAAACCTTTCTGACATGCTGAGACATTCTGCATTAATAGCTCAACAGTCTGCTTTTATGATAAGGACCACCCAGTGCACTCACTATCAGTATCCAGGCCTTATAACTCGCTTGTGTCCTTGAATGACTTTGATGTGAAACTCTTTGAAGGAATCATGGAAGCCTAAACACTGATAATACTGGAATTTCAACAATACACATCCATCATAGCTTCTTTTTCCCAAGAAATATGTACATATCACGAATTGACCTTCTGAGGATTTTCTTTGATGAGGGAGTGGAATCCACTTCAAAAAGTCCCTCCACCCTCATCATACATACTCATGTACACACCCATACATTTCTACAAGCAACCATCTCCACCTGGACCCATAATAGTACTTGGGTCTGAGCCATGTTTAGAACTGAGGCTTGCAGTGGGCTCAGCAGCAGTGGCTGTTCTCCTGTGGGCTTTTTTTTTTTTTTGCTGTGTGGTCTAATGTAGGTTAAAGCAGGACATGGCAGGAGGTTCTCTCTACAGTCAGATCTAGGAGGCAGGGTGAGCGGGAGCTGCTCACTATGAAAATAAAGATAACTTTAGAGAGTTCTAGGCACAGGTCCCTCAAAGCTAGCCAGAGTTACAAAGAGGAAAATACCCAACATAAAAAGAACAGCAAAAATGTCTAAAAAGTGTCCAAAAGTGATCACAACTTAGTACTGAGCTAAAGACATGTAACATCTGTCATGGAAGACAGGGGAAGCTAAATGCTAAAGCTCTATAAAAACAATGCAAGAATAAAATGTGCCATTTACAATAATTAATGCTAATATTAAAATATAAATATAAATCATAAAATACATGTGTATTTTAGAACTAGCATGTACATTTTCTACTGTTTCTTCCCCTTAGCAAACAAGTTCATGTTAAAAAAGTAATAGTGTGTGTATTAAACTTTGTTACTACAAAGTGTAAAAAAGGACTGTATGATTTGATTTATTTTAAGTGTTTGTATCATTTTAATATATAATTGTATTTAATATTTGTCAGTCAAGTAATCAATATAACAAGGTGTACAATTAAGGTGTATAATAGGCAGAAGTTGAGACATATTTTAATATAGTGATTTAGAGATAGAGAGTGAAGATCAGTTTGTTAAGTGCTTTCTACTTCCCAAACTCAGCTCTGAATTAGTGGTTCAAAATGTCCATAGTGCATAACAAAAGACTGAGAGACTTTTACAGGGAGTCCCCTGGTCTTCTGCCCACAGCCTGAGGAAGATGAGACAATCCCCGTGAGAGCGCCCCCTACTGAGGCGTCCACTACAGCTCCGTTTGATGATGAGGACCTGGAGGAGGAGTCCTCCGGTCAGGACATGAAGATTATCACTGAAGGCCGTGAGTACTACATCTTACTGCTCATTATACTTAAATGTGTATGTAAACACCTGATCTAGGACCTGCTGTGAATACTAATATTCCATGGCAAACTGATTAAGTGAATTTAACGTTAAAAACCGTTAAGCTCTTTAAGATCGTTAAGGTTAAAGCCCTTATCAGTTAAAAGCAATGTATGGGCAACCTCTTTATTCAGTTTGTGGCATGATTGCAATTACACTTTGTTTTGTGGAGTTTAGTTTCCTTTTTTGGACAATCTATAACTTGGATAAGAGGTAGTTCCTTATTCATCCAGGAGGGGCAGTGTTTACTCATGGAATTTGGTTTGATGTTTGATATAGGCATAGGATCATTGTTCTTTGGCCAACTGTTTTTTATTTTATGTGTTAATTTATTAGCTGAAATTATATTTAAATAAACAAGAAAGTGGGCAGTGATAAATGTAATTTATGCAAATTGTGTTGTGCCTTGTTTTTGACAATGGAACTCTACTTACCAAATTGGAGTTTGAGCTAATTGTGATTAGCTTTCAGTGAGTGAGTGAATTATTCATGAATTTTCCACCAAACTACTGATGCATCTTTCACTTTCCCCTGTTAGTCTCTAATTTATAATTTTAGTTTACAAAGTGACATTGAAAACTAATGGAACTGCTCAACTGCTTGTTAAACACTAAGTTATTGCTCGTGTATATCTAACTGACTTAGGGAATTAAGTGATTCCCCATCAACTTTGTTAAAAAGATTATGGATTTGTTTGTTTTTTATTTGCATGCACAGAGCCAGCCAGGACAGAGAAAGCTGTTTATCAAGAAGGAAATGTAAGTAAAATACTGCTTTATGAAACTAACTTATGTGTACTTACTACAGCATTTTATTTTGTCTTGATCCGAACTACTTGTATACTACTTTTATATGTTGGTTTACTTTTTGTGTCCCAAATCCACTTGGTTATTATCAGGAGTATCCAGTGACGATGACAATGCAAAAAGGGGAGAAAGGCGAGCGTGGACCTCCTGGGCCTCCTGGTCTTCCAGGACCTCCAGGCAGCCCATCAAGTCCAAGAGGAGACAGCTCCTCTTGGTTTGGAGAACCAGGGCCTCAAGGCCCTCCAGGACCAACAGGAGCTCCTGGAGTGCCAGGGAATGATGGTCTGCCTGTAAGTGTTATGAAACCTGGGAACTGAAACTAGAACATGCTTAGCAGATGAACAATGCTCTCACCCTTATGTTTCCAATTGTAGTTGATTTCCCATAGTATAAATACATGTGACATACCTTCTCATTATTTTAAAAAGTTCAAGTGGTGCGCAAATAAAGGATAAAATTTGGATGAAAATTCCACGTGCTACCATTGTGTCTTACTGTATTTGACCATGGTGGTAACACCACTCCTGACTGTTTCTGTTTAGCTTATGACAGTACACAGTGAGGTCTTTGGCAGATGATAAAACATGTTTTGCCCAGTTTGGAGCAACCATCCCCTTTGCTTTATTGAACAAACTTGGGTTGTTTGGCAGCTCAGTCGTCCCCATTCTTTGTTCTTAGCCGTCTGTTATTGTGAGAGTCACATGAGTTTGAAGTCTGATTTTGTTTTGTTTATTATACATGAAAGAAGCTTAAAGGCACGCCAGTGTCTCATTGAAGGGCCTATCCATAGCTTTTAAATGGTTTAACTTTCATTGTCATTTTTCTTCACATCTGAGGCATTTTTTATTTATGTTTTGTTCTCAGCAAGTGTTTTTTCGCCACTCGGGATTCTAAAAAAATATTTGTTTAACCTGTTTATGTTAATAAACAGGTAAATATGTATGGTTACCATATGCATTAGAAAATATGCATTAGAAACAAAGAGGATTTGCCTACTGAGGAGATATCTTTTTATTTGTTGAATTTAGACTTGAAATCTTTTGTTTTTCAGGGTAGCCATGGAAAAGATGGAGAACGTGTGAGTACTAATTGGTCTCATATATATA
>JAOXYF010000008.1:14483471-14501806 GCA_028565775.1 Sternarchorhynchus goeldii
GTGTGTGTGTGTGTGTGTGTGTGTGTGTGTGTGTGTGTGTGTGTGTGTGTGTGTGTGTGTGTGCGCGTGTGTGTGCGTGTGAAACAATAGCATTTTATATCTGTTAGAACAGACTATTTGAATTCTTTATTTGACACACTTGAAACACAGGGAGTTTCTGAAATGCAAAAGAAAAAAAATTAAGCTCCAAATCCAAGATAAAGCACTGTTTAAAAAATAAACAAACAAAACGTATTCACTAATGCCAGGTCAGAACTACAGTTGATGAGATTGGCCCATAGACCAAACATTAATACACATGTAAAACAAACTAGGTAATGCCAATCTAAACAGGATCTATTTTTTACAGATTTCTTGCATCAGTTCTGTAATTACTAGATTTTTTGGCAGTTTAAATAGGCGGGCTAGTTGTGGATCAGTGGGGAAGCATGTATTGGCAGTACTATACCCTGGGCATCGAGGCCCGGTTTACTCCAGAACAATCTCCCAATTCCTGCCACGGAGTTTGACAGTGTCTGGATTGTATTTGTTGCATGTGTTCCTATGTTGAATGTGTACAGCTAAGGTCAGCACACTGAACGTTCTGCATGTGTGTGACAGAGCAATTCACAGAGCATGTGTTTGATACAGCAGCCAAGATGAACACACAAGCACTAAAATAGTTTTTCTTACCATTATCTCTCTAAAATACAATAGATAATATAGATACGTTTCACTGGCTAGTTCACTTTAAATGTGGGTGTTTACAGCCTCTTGTTATGTGGTCTATTCTGCCAGCCTACAATCTGTAACTGGCTCTTGAAGGAGTGCACCCTAGTTTAACTCTTCACCCCAGCACCTGGCCACAGATTCAGGAATGTCCTCCTTTCTTGTCTGATGATGTGAAAGCGTTAGACTCTCGGCTGTTTGTGTTGGACGGAGGACGTGCTCTCTGCCTGAAAGAATAGTCTGTCACCATTTGTCAGAAAATGTGCATTGTGTGTTTTATTTATTACAGTTTTTGTCTTGGTCAGTTTTCTCTTTGATAAATTCTAAAAAATAAATTTTGCTATATTTATGTTAAAATTGTTACAGAAACCATGTAACAGTACTACTGCATGCTAAATTACACGTTCAAAATGTTCAAGTTCAAGTTTATTTATTTTTATATATATCTTTTCACAACAGACGTTGTCTCAAAGCAGCTTTACAAATGTCCGAGTCCAAGCCCCCAGTGAGCAAGCCAAGGGCGACAGTGGCAAGGAAAAAGTTTTCAAAAATTTTCTTAGTTCATTGGGAATGAACATTTTCTTAGTTCACAGAGAGATACATCTACTTAAACCATGAACTGATGGAACAGTGCGGAGTCAGACCTAGATATAGAACATTATGGAGCATTACTGGATTATCCCCAGTGTGTGTATGTACATGTACATGTGTGTGTGTGTGTGTGTGTGTGAGAGAGAGAGAGAGATGATGGCATTTGATTGAAACCAAACGCTTTTCATGGAACATGAACATCACTTTGTCATTGGGGGGAAGCTGCCTTTTAAACAGTCCAACTGAAGCTTGAGTGAAACTAACTGCTCAGTCTCCAGCAGCAAACAAACAACAAAGCAAACACTTCTATTTGCTTACAATGTAAAAAGAAGCAGAACACATTTCATCCCTAATGAAATGTTCAGTGAATTATCTAACTTCCATGGTCTTCCATGCTGAAAGTTGGAATACTGCATATACATATTCCAATACCTGGATGACAAGAGGGTTTAAGCACCTTTGTCTGTGTTACCTTGTATATGCAGCAGGATGTAACATACAAATATATTTTTATTTCTTTTCCAGAGCAGAATTTGTATTGCTGTCATAAATGTGTCTGTTTTAGTAATGGTCCAAATTGGAAAAGGAAATATATACGCTATTTAGACTAAAGGAAACGATCAGACATAAATTGTTTTTGGGAAGCCAAAATGAGATTTTACTGCCTGTCAAAATGTGGCCTAAGTATCCAGATGTGATATCCCCTGCTCCAACATAAGTTACCATTTGATGGACAAATGTGATTAATAAACCTACCAGCAGTTAATGCTGATCTTATAAAGGTATAACACTGGAAACACATCATAAGCACTATAGTCTAAACCTGCTCATTCTCAAAATATAAACAGCATTACTCACTCAGTATTAGTAAACAGTTCTTGGTCAATCCCAGAGCTTCCTGGAAAAGTGGAAGCATGAAAATACTGAAGCTGTTCTCATGGTGTTTATAGGGAGCCAATGGCAGGGATGGTAACCCAGGAAAAGAGGGTCCAGAAGGGGAGAAGGTAAAATGTGCACAACAGTTGGAGCCTTGATTTATTCAAATTGCATTGGTTGTACTTTGTGATGATTCCTTTTCACTGCCATAACAAACTTGTGGCGTTATTGGCAGGGTGAGACAGGATCGCCTGGACTTGCAGGATCAAAGGTAATGGCATCTAAGTGGCCGTATGCCGTCCTTCTCAGCTGATGCTGGTGCTGTTGCTTAGCTGATGTTGCTATAGCTACTCATTTGTCTGCTGGAAAGTCTTATTATCAAATCACCTGCTTGAATTTCACTCTGGTATAATGAGCGTTGAAGTCATTTCATAGATTATGTAACCAAGCTTCGTCATGCTTTCAGGGTGACCCAGGCCAGCCAGGTGTCCCAGGGCTCCTGGGGCCAGTAGGCCCAGAAGGACCAAGGGGCCAGCCAGGTCCTCCAGGACCCCCAGGACCACCAGGACCACCCACACACTTCGGTTTTGGTGCACTGGTGAGTTTCAGAAGTAATGACCCATTCTGTATAATTTGTGTCTACATTTCACTGGCATACTAGTTCAAACATAACATGTACTATCTGTAGGATCCACCAGAGGCCACTATTATTGCTTTTATTTTGATATATAACAGCTACTCAAACCAAAACAAATTTGTCAAACTCAACAGTTAGAACTCAGGACAGCTCGTTAATCATTCTGTGTTAAATAGGCCTGAATCATTTAAACATTTGAAACATTGTACTGCAGACAATTTTCTGGTTGGTCACATGAAAGTCCTCACAATTACATCAAACTGACAAATTGAATTAAACAAAATCATATGTAATGATGGATTAACACTTTATAACTAAACACAAAACATTGTATCCCGTTGTTTGTGTGTGTGTGTGTGTGTGTGTGTGTGTGTTTGCTTGCGTATGTGCCTGCATGTGTGCCTGTGTGTGTGTCTATGAGTGTGTGTGCATGTGCATGTATGTGCATTTGTGTGAATGTGTGTGTCCACATGGGTCCATGTATGTGTGTGAGTTTACATGTGTGTGATATGTCTTTTTAGGATTCTGAAGGCTCAGGAGTTGGTGAAGGCAGTAGCCTTGGGCCAGCTCTTCCAAGAGGGCCTCCTGTAAGTGCATTTGTAGCAGTTGAATTTTGCCTCTGTTTGAAGCTACTTGGCATTGGACTTAATCTTGATATATGCTGCTTCACGTCTCAACTCTCCTGCAGGGTCTTCCTGGTCTGCCTGGCCCCCCAGGGCCACAGGTTAGAATGATTTGTTTGGAATGCTTTTTCTTTCTATTTAAAACCATTAATATGCATATTTATTGCAGTGTTTATTTTTATTGTTATGATTGATTAGAAATGAGAAAAATAAGAACCTGAATGCAGTACTTACAGTACTTACAAGATATGAACGGATATATCATCCAGGCACTTGACACACTGGGCCATATGTATTTCTCTGATTCAGGGCAAGGATGGCGTGAATGGTAAACCAGGTACTTCAGTGAAGGTCTGTACCCATGTTATATACTTGTGTTTGTAAAAACACTCACACTTTTATATACAGCTGTTATGAATCATGTATATGAATGGAAAAATGGTTACAAAATTCATATGTCAGATAATCCCCCTATTTAAGGGGATCTTAATTCTCTATACATGGCAGTAATCTGGCATATTATTATGAAAGTCTATCAGTGTACACCTGTCCTTACTGTCAGATGATGTGATTTGCACAGCTTGGTTTTGGCTCTTTTTCTCAGACATACATTGTTCTCGTGCTTGATGGCCTTTGATAAATGAGGCCCACTGTTTCCTGTTCCTGGTTGCCAGAGGAAGCCTGCTGTTCCCACCCATTTGCTTCCCATTAGGGTCTAATTTACCAAATAATCCCCCCCCCCAAAAACACATCTGCTGGGGTCAGAGGAACGCACCACATTTAATTCTTCCTTTAGAATCGCTGCAGTGCGGCGGGAATCTGTGTGCATGCAGAAGCATTTAAACAAAATTTGGTCTATCCAAGTATGATGACAATAAAGACTTCTTATTGTTCTTAATATTTCTTAATCTTAATCTTAATTGCCCAGTGTGATTTATTTTAATAAAGACTTCTTATTGTTCTTAAGATTTCTTAATCTTAATCTTAATTGTAACCTTCTTAATCCTAGTCTTCATCTTTAACTGGTGGTACAATATCCCAGTGCTGAGAAAGTCTTTTGTGCTCTTATCTGCATTTGCCAATAATCATCACTGAAATATTCTAAAATAAGATGTCACACTGTGTCTTTTTGAACAGAATTCTTTGCTAGGCATATTAAACTTTCCTTACTTTAAGATGGACATCATAATTATTCCACATGATAATTATTTTCCACCCAAGACAATTGTACTGACAAGCACCGAATATCTGATTGAAGTTCTCTCTTCAAATGTGCATTTCTTCTCCGCTACTCTAGGGGGAGCCTGGTGCCATAGGACCTGATGGGGTACCTGGACTACCTGGACTTCCTGGAAGACATGTGAGTATCAGACTAAATAACCTACTACATACTACTTACATACTGACTGGGCCACAAATCATTATGCCATATGCAGTATGCAACCAAAATATATCTCTGGTCAACAAATATTCCAGCATTTGACCAGAAATATCTGGTGTACTGCATCCTGTCATGCTACAGTGTTGGAAAATCTTTCACAAGTGGGCGTAAATTCATGTGATGTAGTAAGGTTTGCATTTGTCACATATTGGACACTATACTGAATGCTACTATATGGATCAGTATACACTATACAGTATATACTGAGTGCAGTATACAGTATTCAGTGTGTCGTAAGATAGCATTTTACATGTACTGTAGCTTAAGGCTGTTTTTTGAAGAGCGTTTTAGATTCACCAACATGTGCACTATGTGAAATAATCATACATGCTACAAAAGAGTAATAAACAAAAAGCCAAATCAGAATTCTAACAATTTTATAGGTGTTTTGGAAAAAAGCTTTTCCTCCCACACCTTTAAATTAAACCAGTGTCGCTGTCACATCTGTTATCCACTTGTGCTATAATGTACTGGTTCAAATATTTTTAATCTACTTCCCCCAGGGAGAGAAAGGAGAGAAAGGCAATATGGGGCAAAAGGTGTGTATCCAAACACTTACGCACACTGTGCTTTACAATTTATTGCAATTACACCATGTAAAGCTAAGTGTGTCTGCGTATCTCTGTATGCATGTGTCTGTGTCTCTGTTTGTATGCTGTGATCCAGGGAGAGAAAGGTCTAGATGGACTCAGTGTTTCTGGTCCACCGGGGCCACCTGGACCACCAGGGCCTATCGTTAACCTCCATGATGTGGGTTCATTCATTTAAACTTATTTCTACTTATCTACTTGGACTTATGCTTGGGATCTGAATTGGAATTTGAATCTAATTTAAATGTTAGTGTTCTGTATTTTATTGTGTCTGCCTTACAGTTAATGCTGAATGATACCGAGGGTCTCTTTAACTTCTCAGGGACTTTTCAGCCTCAAGGACCAGTGGTGAGTTGCATTGTTGTAGTAGCTCATGTCTTAGTAGTGGGGGCACCATCGCAGGTAAATATTGTGGTAACAGGCCAGATGGTTCCAATGCCTCCAACATCCAGCATTCCATAGGCTTTTGATGACAACTCTGGAACAGTTCCATCGTTACAGCTGAAAAAAAACGTAAAAACACTTGTGTAATGGTGTGTAAATAAAGTTTCCTTTCACATGAAATGTTTTTCCTAATGACCGTATTACTGATGCTGAACTCTGTTGTCACGGTAACCACTCCCGACTCCTCCCCATGGCTCATATGTGTGTCCATGTGCGTCCGTGTTCTTTGTTGCACTTGTCCCGTGTCTCGTTAGTGTTATGTGTTTCCCTGGTGTCTTGTTATCGTTAAGTGCATTTAAGCATGTGTGTGTTTCATGTTCTTTGTCGGTGTTTAACGTTCCAAGTCCCTCTGGATGTTTGTTGTTGTGTTCTATGTTGGCATAAACACCATTATAAACAAAGCCAAAGCCGTATCCTGCCTTATTCCTCACACGCACCATGATGGAAACACTGACCCAACAGGATGCCAAATTTCAGCATCAGCTATAGCCCAGGGGATCAAATACCGGAGGTCCTTCCCCACTGTTGATGAGCAGACCAGTGCTCATAACAAGTACTAGGTCATATTTGGGGATGAGCACCAGAGATGAGGTTGACCATAAGTTGATCTACCTTGACTGGGACCTATTTGGCCTGTTAGCCATAGAGAAGGTGGGTCAGCCAGAGAGGGGTGTCTCAAGACTCTCCCCAAGGCGCGTGTCTCTCCACTTACACCTCCCGCGATACTACTCCCCGTTCCTGTAGAAAGAAGAAGAAAAAGGTGTAGAGCCCAGAGGTTTACAGACCTCCAACTGAGATCTACCCTGTGCTCTTCGTCGGCTCGGGGTACATCAACCGGGAGGGGACCCCCCCTCCCCAGTGCTACACTGAGGAGGAAGACCAGAACCCTTACTCATATTACAACAAGGAGGAGGGCCAATACTCGTACCCCAAGCCATACCAGTCCGGCCCCGAGTACGGCTCTCCGAGGGAGAGGGAGAGCTGCTTCATCCCCCCTGGGACCCGTGATCTTAGTGTCACGGTAGCTGCCCTTGTCTCCTTTCTCTGATTTTAAATAAAAATTTGCTGTCTCCTCCCTGCATGGGCTGCTTTGATCCCGCCCTTAATGTGCAGGTCTTGGGGTGGTCCACTGGGGCCTGGTGCTTTGGGAGTAGCGCCCTTCAGTGGGGGGGGGGTACTGTCATGGTAGCTGTCCCAGACTCCTCCCTCGGGCTCATGTGTGTGTCTGTGTTCTCCATTGTACTTGTTTCATGAAGTGTTATGTGTTGCACTAGTGTCTTGTTATCATTACGTGTATTTAAGCATGTGTGTGTGTGTCTCACACTCTTGTCGGTCTTTAATGTTCTAAGGCCTTATTTGTTGTTATGTTGGGGGAAAAAAAACGCTAAAAGAGAAAACCCTCGTTATCCTGACTTATTACTCACACACAGCATGGCAACAGCATTAAAAGTAACGAGTTAGAGCCGGCCTCAAGTTTCAAATGATTTGGTAGGACTTCAGCTTCTTTAAATAAAACTTGCATGTTAGAACTTCAGCTTTCTTAAATAAAACATGTCTGTTTTACTCAGGGTGAAATCTCTTTTTTACACCTGTGTATGTGAGACATGGTTCAGTGAACAGTTTTAAATCTTTATTGTTCACATACAAAGACTGATAACCTGTAAAAGTCAAGATAGCTTCATATTGAAACAGATGCTGTAGTGTTTGATTTGAACTTTCTGCCTAAGCAGAATTGAATGAGAGAATTCTGATTGCTGTAAAAGAAGTTTCTTATTTAACCACTATGTATTTAAATTAGGGACCATAACACAGGTCATTACATATTTGTTACACAGAAGGTACAATTTAGTTCTTCTTTCATATACGATTTGTACGTGATTTGATGTTTTCATATACTGTGCAATATGTGCAGACTGTATGTTTGCACTTTTCTTCTTGCAGAACATAATGGTGGATTCTTTTCATGTTTGGTAGTTGTTGTTAACTTTTCAGTTGTAAACTTTATTGGTTACTGATGGATAACTTACAGGGGTACAGTATGACATTGTTTTCATGCTTTCTCTTTTATTTTGTTTTCCTTTCAGGGGCCAAAGGGTGATCCTGGGATCCCAGGAGCTCTCGGCCCCCCAGGATTAAAGGTGAAGAGCTGTAGGGACTGTAAAAGACTGTAAAGATAGAACAGGGCAGTGATTCACATGTTAGCCTGTCTGTATATGACCTCTTTACAAAGCCAAACCATTAGAGGCTGGTCACATGGATCTGTTTCTGATGTCTTCCACTATCAGTCTGTGGAGGTGTCATAATTCCACTCTTCTAAGAAGCTAGTAGCTAAGAAGCTAGAAGCTAATAATGTCAGTCTATAGATTCCAGTCACTAAAGAACATGTGAGATGAACCACTTGATTCAAGGTTAAAGAACACCTCCATATTGAGTTGCTGGTGACTACAAAGCAATGATATGTAAAAGCTTAATGACTACCAGACAGGGCCTCTGTACACACACAGACATATACCATACACTAGCAAACTCAGTCCAGACCTACACCGAAACGACAATGAGGCTGTTATACAGTGCTAACGTCTTTTAAAAAAGGTTCTTTACAGCATATGGTTTATATTAACCTGTAAGAGAGAGATAGACAGAGAGAGAGAGAGAGAAAGAGTGTGTTTGTGTGTGTGTGTGTGTGCAAGCGTGCACATGTGCTTGTGTGTTTATGCAAGCTGATGGCCTGCTATATTATGTAATAACTTGTCTGCATATATTTACATGCAATGTATATGAAAGTTGGTATTCTTTAAAAGAGTCTGTACACGTAATCATGCATGTGCTTGTTTTTATTTGTATTTCACTCAACCATTCATTGAATTTCCATGTGTGTGTGTGTGTGTAGGGTCAGAAAGGGGAGCCAGGGATCAGCATCACTAGAGATGGAACACTCTTGTCAGAAGGACTTGGGCCACAGGGATCAAAAGGAATCAAGGTGACACCTTTTTGGAGTTGGGGGGGGGTGCTAGATGAAATCACTCTCTTCACATTCAGTAATACTCATCCTCCAAAATGGCAGAGCTGACTGCAGTTATAAAATGCAGATATAAAATGGTGATAAAGAGACTTCATATTAACTTTCCCATCACTCTAAACAGCTGATCTAAAGACAGTTTAGCAGACAGCAATGATAATGTCCATTTCACTGAATGAGACTGTGAACGAACACTAATGACAGTTGGTGGATGAGTCTGAAATCTTCATTTCCCTATCATTTATTTTAACAGCCAAAAAATGTTTAAAACTTTATTTCATTGACATGATGCATGAATGTAGTTCTGCAAATTTTGAAGAATTTAGAATTATTCGCCTTGTAATAATTCCATTGTAGCATGCTTTTGTTTATAACGTTGAGTTGTATGTGCAGTCATTCTCCGGTAAAAATCATTGAGGTTTGTTTGTCTTTCCAGAATCAACAATGGGAAGACAATAAACGTGTCAAAATTTAGTTTATGTCCACATAACCCCCACTGCACATCTCATCTATGTACTCCTGTATTTAGGGTGATCCTGGTGTTCCTGGACCTCCTGGTGTTATGGTGAGTGCAAAGACACTCAGACAACACCATTTAAATTGCATTGTCATAGTAGCAGTTTGAACCAGTTGCTAATATTTGGAGCTTCCCCATGCTTTTATTATATCGATACAGCTGTTCCTATTCAAAGTGTATTGGAACACGTTAGCCTGTGCTTCTCACGTGGTCCTCTTGCAACTTGGCTCTGTATGCTTGTGCACCTGTTACAGAGGCTATAGTACTGCTCAGAGCACAACCGAGTCTCAAACCTCCAAGCAACATGGTGGCTTGGTAGTTGGAATGTTTGCCTCTCGCTGCTACGGTGTCTAGGTGGAATAAAAAATGTAAAAATGGGTTAAAATGATTAAGATTTAGGTAAAAATGGGCCGTCCTAAAAAACATTGGCATGGTATGAATGTATGTTCTAAATGACTGCATGCCTAGTGATGGATGGTGCTCTGTCCTGGGTGTTATCCTCTGGGCCCGATGCAGGGCTGTGGTTTGTGGCTGAGAATACGCTGCCTGCAATCAGCTGTTTGCAATCACCAGTGTGTTGACTAGATATAATAGTTGTGTGTTTATTGTTTCCTTTGAAGTTACACTTATATAGCACCTTTCTCAGAAAATCATTCACTCACGTTTCTGTGTTTGGCTCTGTCAAACAGGGCCCTGTTGGACCTAAAGGGGAGTTTGGCTTTCCTGGTCGGCCAGTAAGTTCTTTGACATGTTTCAGGGGTGTGTTTGTCTAGTGTGTGGATGTTCTGCATCCAGCCCTGGTTCAGTGTCATGACTGGAGTCAGAAATGTTTCCACTCTGTCTTACTGAAGGGTCGTCCTGGTTTGAATGGACCAAAGGGACAAAAGGGAGAGTCAGATGGACTACCAGTGGGTATTACACACACACACACACACACACACACACACACACACACACAGTGTCAGTGTGTCAAGGTTTATGTCCATCTGTGTTTGTTTTTTACACCACATCCTGTCATTTTTCTTTTAATGCTGTTGTGACACTGTCCCTGCAGAAGACATGCACTTATGGTGGTTGTTGCACGCTGGAAAAATAAAGCGGGTTGTGAAGTCTTTTGTTGTTTGTATAATGAGTCATAATGATGCCAGTCAACACATTTATCTTCTTTTAATGAAATACTTGTGCCCATACATCCACACAGGAAAATAACTTCAACAACAGCCTCTCATCATGTGAGACTAGAAAACAGTCTGTAAACAGAACTGGTTTTGATGGCTTTTAACAAGCTGGTTATAGCACATGTCTATATGTCAATAATTAGTGGATAAAAGGGCATCTCCAAAACACATACCAGAGTTTTTCTTAGTATGACGTATTATTTGAAGTTTTGAAGTTTTTATTTTGTTTTTATCCCAAAAGGCATTTTGTGTAACACTGGAACTCTGAACGACATGACATCTGAACGACATGATCACTGAAGTTAAAATTTTTTTTTTTTCAAATGGATCTGTTTATGTGAATGATTTTATGTGCTAAACTTAGCTTGTTAGGATCATTTCAACAAACACCACATTTTATAAATGTGTAAATTGGCCTTGGAACCGAAAATATCTCAAAATAAGTATTTCCCAGTAAACATATACATTACTTTGGCACCTTAACTAAGCTACAACATTTGTATAGGTCTGACCTACTTTTCACCGTCTCCAGTGTCTTAAATACTACACAATACTATAATGCATGGGTGACCAAATAAAATACTACGTCTTCTGTGATTGGCTCTGAATCCTTTTCTATTTTGTCTTTTGAAAGGGCCCACCTGGTCCTCCTGGTCCCCCTGGACGTCCTGGGATCTTCAGCTGCCCTAACGGAGTAAGTTACCTCCACGCTCCTATCCTCTCCAGCTCCTGTGTAAATATGTTTCTTTGATGCTCAGTGTCCACTTTGCCATTACATTTATAGACAGTGTTCCCGGTTCCACCCCGGCCTAACTGCAAAAAACCTGTAAGTGATGGAGAGTATGGCCCCGGGGGGCAAGACTTCCTCAGCACTCGACCTCTCCCTCAGTGACTAACTCCCTGTCTGTGCCATATGGATTTAGCCATGTCAGGCTTTTGCCAAAATATAGTGCAACATGGTCACTGAATCTACAAAATCAAAGTTGTTGGTGATTTCTTAATCAGATTTCTTTTCCTCCATGGCTGCTCATTTTGGCAAAGGTTTTGTATTTTTGGATCCAAGTATGGCACACCCTTTTTCTTAACCCATGTCATCATTCTCCCAGTATTTACTGCCACTGCATGCAGTTTTACAGTTTTCACAGTAGTTGTAGAGAATTCATAGTCTGTCTGTTTACTTCAAGATGTCAGTTTTATTTAGAATGAAACTTTTAAGGACTTTGTATGAAATATGTGTAAAACCCCAAGCAGCTATGTGATTTTAATTGATAGGATGTTTGGTGCAGTTCTAACCGTTAATAGTCTGAAGCTGGGTTATTTCCTGGGTTATTTCCTGGGTTATTTCCTGCCAGTCCTGGGGAACTACAACTCCACACAGGGTCTGGTTTGCTCTGCTTTTACCCAGATGATCAGGAAAACCTACAATGCAGTACTGTCACTTTTCATAACTAAGAGCATAAGACCCTAGCTACACTTTTCAGTCCCTGGTCTGTGACACAGTTCTGTCAATGAGAGCCTTTTAGAGCCTTTTAGAGCCTTTTAGAGTCCCTGGATTTGCAAAGAAGCCAACACCCTCTCTAATCATAGTGGATTAACCTGAAATGCATCAGTGATAAACTTGCTCTCAGATTGTTATATGTCAGATAGACATTGTATCAGTTTGGCCCTCTTTTTGGTGTACTGGTATTCTTATTTTATGATGATTTTATTTTAATTATCTCAGGAAACTAAAGCCTGAATATTGTCATGTTCTTTTTTTAACATAGAACATTGACCAGGATGTTACTTGTTGATATTTTAATTTGTAGTTGTAGTTGAAGGGATATTTAATCGATTACATTTTTATTATTGTTTTATTTGTATTTTTTCTTTCTTTAATTTTTTTTAAATATGACAGAATATATAATATATGATAGATTATGAAACAACCTTTTTGAGAGTTAGAAGAACTTTAGTATGTTTAAGAAAAGGTTGCTAAACAACAGAATCACCTCTGTAACTTCTAATTGTCTCAGAGTATTTTTTATCTTGTCTTGTTTTCCGTGCATGACTAGTTGCTACTAAGGAATTAAGAATGCGGCTACATTTTGTGATGAGTGCACATATCCCCAGTGTTTTATATTTCATAAAAACACATCTGTGCTTTTTCTTTTTCTGCTTGGGGATACTAAACACTCTGTTTGTTCAGTGCATGATTTCTGTCCCAGATGGTTTCACTCTAAAATTGTTCTGTTTGGATTAACACCACTTTGTTTACTACTGTTCAAACACAGCCTTGAATCCTGACACTCATCGCTGTTTTTCTTCCTTTTTGGTTTGTGCAGATCAAAGGAGACTCAACCGCAGGTGAGTTTTAAAGGCCTTCTGATTTACTGTTCCTTTGATTAAAGGCCTACTGAGTTTACCTTCCCTTTATAGAATCCTTTGTTCAAACTAAAATGACAAATAAGGAGAGGCACTGACTTTTAATCAGGTGTCATTAATATTTTCAGTTTGATTTCTAATTTCTAATGTTAATACAGCAATAGCTCTCTCAGTGGGCAAACAGACAGCTCACGATATAACTCAGAGTGATAAGATTTCACAGATGGTTCAAATGTTTGAGTATTAGGGATTTACAGCTTACTTCTTCTCATCTCTTTTGTAACTTGCTCAATTGTTCACCTAAAGAGGGAGCTAGCTGTTCATCATCTGGAACCAAAGGGGAAAAGGGCGAAAGGGGTCTCCCCGGGCCACCAGGACCCACAAGTATGTAATTGTTTACTGCGCTCAACCACAAAGTACATATTCGAGGTTGAATGATGAAGAGTACTGTTTCTCCATCATTTATCTGATTGAACCTCTTTTAGTGGCCTGGTTTCTTTTCAATGGTGAATAGTACCACCACCTTTTCAACTGTTTAACTGTGTTTATGAACTTTCTTTTTTTCAACACAGTGACTGTGCTGGGAACAGGCACCCTGGTGAGTTCAAGGCATCTGATTATCGTATTTCCTTTGATGGAAATCACCAGACCATGGCTGAGAGAAACTGCTTTAGAAGTTTAAACCTGCATAACACAATTTTGTTTTGTCTTCATTTGTTCGGGGGAACACTTGTTGTGTTGGATAGCCTTGCATACAAATATTTTGGTTTATTTTTCTATATGTTCACATTCCTGGGCTGTGTGACAGTGGGAGAAAGGTGATCAGGGAGAGAAGGGGGAGAAAGGGGAGGCTGGGATGCCTGGGCCCCCTGGTTCACCTGGAAGATCTGGGTTGGTGGTGAGTGATCAAACACACATACTCATAGACATGGTACCACATTGCTATTCTTTTGTAAATCTGGTAAACATAAATTCATTGTGATAAATCTGACCTCTTATAAGTACTAGATTTATTCTATTTTCTCTTTTCCTTTTAAACCCTTGTTATCTCTCTTTTTCATCTCTCTGATCTCTCCCAGCTCCATTCCTGTTTTTACATTTTCTTGATCTTAAATTTTCCTCTCTCTTCGTCTGTGCCTCCCACTCTCAATCATATTTGCTTCTATCTCTATTTCTTCACATCAAACTCATAGATTGTTTGATCTGCCTTTATAGCTTGGGAAAGCTATGTCTGATATTCCTTTGTGGAAATTAATTACCATGATGACAAACTGAGTACAAACTTTGGTGCTGTAGTGCTTGTGTAATTGGAAATGGATGGACCAGTGACCTTTTCTTTGGGGATGAAAACCAAAATCAAAATATTAGACAAAGTATAAGGTAGAAAGCACTTGTACAGTGGTAGAGATTTGTAAGGATTTGTGTTCCTTTTGTTAACAAATACAAATTAAAGTGGTATGTCATGTGACATGTGAAAACCTTTATGCTGTGAGAGTTTTCTGATGGCAGTAAGGTTGGCAATGTATGGTGAAGTTTTGGTAGTTCATAGTAAATGACCTGATTATTATTTATGATCTGCCACAATAAATCATTTATTGTCACGTTCATAATGTTCATGGTTTATGTCTGAAGGGACCTAAAGGAGATGCGATCACAGGGCCTCCCGGACACCCTGGACTGCCGGGACCACCTGGTGCTCCTGGCTTTGGGAGAGTTGGGGCCACAGGTTCACCAGGGCGTCCTGGACCTCCTGGGCCACCTGGCTACACCTCTGGTGAGAACATGCAAGCTAGGCTCTGCTTCTTTTCAGTTACTTTAGAAGGTCTGAATCAACATACCTCCACGTAAAATATAATGGTCTTTAATAACTTCTGATTACAAGAGCCATCTTTTTTTTACATGACAATTCTAAGTAGTTTATTTCATGAGGTGCCAAATCTAAGCTTATGTCAAGCCAAACTGAAAACTCACACTGACACTTTATATTCCTCACTATGATAATTCTCAAAAGCAAACTTAATTTGTCATTTCAGCTGCTGCGTTCCCTGGTCCACCTGGGCCACAAGGTCCCCCAGGACCCCCAGGACAAGCTGCTGCTGTCTCTGTGTCGGTGAGCAACACCCGCCATTGCACACAATCAACCCTCTGCCACATCAATGTCATTACTTTCATCTTCAAGCCCATAACATGTCCTGAAATGGCATCACTGGTGATAATCCAGTTTGTATTAATGGTATTTGTTGCAGGTGAGGAAATACTCAAGCCTTCAAGTTCTGAGGCAGGAGTCATACGTGGATGAGGCGGGAACGTTCTCCTTAGTTACAGATACGGGTAAACTCTACCTCAAAGTCGTAGGAGGATGGAGAGAAGTTCAGGTAATGATGTTTTTAATCTTAATCCTTTTTCACCTGTTGGACTGTACCTTTTAGGTCACAGCAGGTTAGTGACTGAGTGGCTCAGAATGATTCCCTAGTACAATAACAGCACATAATGTAATGCTGAGTGTTAAGTAGGTGGACACATACACTGAGGAGAGCGAGGTTTATTAAGGGCAAATCCATATTTGTAGCAATTAGAACGGTCCAGAGTCAAGTAGCCAAAATGAAGCAGGGTTACACGGAACAGAAACTAAACACATACTAGAGAACAAGTACTGCACATATATGACAAACTGGAAAGTACAGAGAACACATGAATGCTCGAAACAGTTTAACATACGTACATAGATACATTCATATAATGAAAACAATGACCAGTCGCTAGAACTAAAACCAGTGAAGACCAAATACCAAACCAAATTATACCAAGGAATAATGAGAAACAGGTGAAACCAAGGAAGGAGAAAACCTTGTGTAGCCAGGGAAACCATAAGGCTTGGGGAGGGGCAATCGTGACACATAAAAGTACATTGAATGCACATAAATACACTTTAAACCTTATAAAACAGATCTCGAATAGGAAATGCACCAGTGTGAAGTAATTAAAAATCTGGTAATTAGTCCAAAGTTTGAGAGCTGGGATAAAGATGAAGAGGTGTTCTCTTGTGCCCTTCTCCCTTAGCTCGGAGGGCTGGTCGAGATGCATCCCTCTCCTGTCCTTTCACAAGATGATGTAAGTTCTACCGTGCTGGCTATCAGCAAACACAGACCTTCCTGGTGTACAACTACATGTATGCAGACTGAACATAAAGTTGATACTTATGTCGTTCCTACTTGTTTATTGTAGCTTGAGCTTGAAGACCATAAACTCACAATGCATGAGCACAACAGTAGTGCACGCAATGCCACAATATCATTTGTACATTGATTGTTTTATTACAAGTAAAGAGAAGATCGATTTAATATAAATAAATAAGGTAGAGCATTGGTATAATGGTTTAGTATCCAGTCAACTACTTATACTGCAGTTTTAATTTGATGGCAGTGTCAAAACAACAAGGTGACAAGTAGCCGATTGGATTCTAGCCTATGATTCTTATATGGTATTTTGTTTATTCATTTATTTTTTGTTTAATGGGTTTGTTGTTTACTGGACTGCTATAGTTGGTTACTAATGAAACATTGGGCATTGTTTCTAGGAGTCTTGTGATAATATGTCTGTGATAAGCATACCATGCCATGATAATATTATCATATTAGTCACCCTTACTCTTCCAAGATCTTATCTAGGTAATCTGCTCACTGCAGTGCTTAATTACGTGTTTCAGGTGTTACTGACTGTCTAGGCAAAACCATGTTAGTTATATAGCTGTATAAGTGTCTGTTTAATCCTTTATAGGCTGAGCCATTATTACTGACCTCTCGACTCAGCAGTACTCCTAAAATCCACACAGGAAGCGCGGTAAGACTGGTTTTGTATGAGTATACGCGTGTGTGTGTGTGTGTGTGTGTGTGTGTGTGTGTGTGTGTGTGTGTGTGTGTGTGTGATAAATACTCGCATGTATGTAAAACTTGATGGAACACTCCCAGTCTACCAACATAGTGCACCTTTCCCAGGCTATTCTGCTCTTATTCAAGGATGAAAAAGTCATGGTATTTAACATTTGTCATGGTTTTTCATGAAGCCTTGTAGGAAAAACCATTGGTCTGGGTCTAGCTTGTTTTCTTGTGGCTGTCTTAAGATCCCATTTTAGACTATAAATTATGGTGCTGTCCATCCAGCACTGTTGAAGGGCATCCCAGCCACTGGAGGTTTATGTTCGTGGTTAACTTCAGGGCAAATCCATGCCGAAGGATACCCTCTCCAAAGCACAAACTCAGTGGCGTTAAAGACAGTGGGCCAGGAGAGTCTTGCTATATTTATGCTTAAAAGGGTTTTTATTTAAAAAAAAAGTCTTTATTTGAGAACAATAGGAGAGGCAAAGATGTGTGTGTGTGTGTGTGTGTGTTTACCTGAATAAACTTGTGGTTTTTATATGCAATATCAGCTTGTGATTATTTGCAAAAATGTCTGTTCAGCATACCATGATATGCACGTGATATGTGATATGCAAATGGTAAGATTTGGGATATATTTTTATCCTTTTTATTTGACTGCTTACAAATAAACCCATTTTATAGGACACATGTATATATAAGACCTTTCCACTCACCTTTGTGCTGGCTAATGTTCCTTCTGACAGCTCAGACTAGTGGCCCTGAACACTCCGCTGACGGGGGACCTAGGCTCCATCCACATGGTCAATAAGCAGTGCAGGATGCAGGCGCAGGCCATGGGCATACGAGACGAGTACAGGGCCTTCCTCTCCCACCACCTGCAGGACCTGATCGACCTCGTGCAGTTGCCCTACCGCTCCAGCTTGCCCATCGTTAACCTCAGGGTGAGCCATGCTGCTTCCACACCTGCTTGAGTATAACGCCCAAAAGTTTAATTAGATATCAGTCTAATTGGTCACAACTAACAACATTCAAATAACCGCAAATAACCAAATCACCTTATTAAATGAGTAACATCTTCTGCAGTTTGAACAGATGATCTTCAGTTTCTTGTAGCACAGCTCATTAAGGATCACAAAGGAATTTGTGTGCTTCAGTGATTGATGCCAGCTCTTCTTTTTTAGGGTGAGGTTCTGTTTAAGAACTGGGAGACTATCTTCTCCAACCACGTCCTCCCACCTGGAATCCCCTTGTACTCTTTTGATGGACGTGATGTGATGAGTGACCCCTTCTGGTCAGTAAAGGGTTTAGAAAATTACTTAAATAGGGTTTTACAACTCATTTATTACATACCATATTACATATACCATCATTCATGCATCAGGGTTATTCAACTTTATTGAAAAGAAATTAAATATTAAGACTCCTTAAAACATCTGTGACTTATCTAGTCATGGTGGATAAAACTATAT
>JAOXYF010000008.1:14502197-14529006 GCA_028565775.1 Sternarchorhynchus goeldii
ATTGTATCTCAGTATTTAGGAAGGACTTAGACATTCACTATAGATGGCTTTTTGAGCCCAGCAATCAGCTGGATATCAAAGCTGCATCCACTTAAAGGTATACAGATGGTAGCATGCTTTTACCTGCTACTATTTCTGGAATCCAGACATCCTGATTGCCCCCATATTTATGAAAAACCTGCACTGAACATCTAATGCAGTTTCATCACATAAATGCAAACATGGAGCCATTCTCTGAAATCGACGCTCGAAAGAAGCAGGTTTGGCCCAGCCACAAACCAGGCAGCAGGGTTTAGCCCTTTCCTTCAATGTTTTTCAGTCAGTGTATTTTTACAGCTAGCTTTTGCCTGTCTTTCTCTGTTTATCCCTATTTCTACCTCAGGGTGGTAAATATAGCTACTCGTGCTGTACACCAGGAGAGGCTGAGACAGTGGAGCTGCAATTGTGGTTAGCAAGGCGCTTTTTTAAGGTTGTTTGTTAGGCCAGGCTGTTTTGAGCCATGTGGTAACTCCCGTTTCAACAGAGGTATGAATGGATGGAGCAGAAGAAGCCACACCTTCATGAGGTCTAGTGACAAAGAAGCAAAGAACCGCTGCTGCAGAGCTTGACTTTAGGCCTACTTGTGTGTTTTACTTGCACAAAACACTTGTGTACCATGTGGTGTTAAAGTATGTTGAACTATGATACATGGACAGCAGACCCTCAGTGGCCTGGACAGTATTTCTTCAAGTTTTATTGTTCTTGCACTAGCCTGCCAAGATTACCAGTGCCTGTGTTGTCATATAAAAATGCCAGTCAATGGATTCTCCTTTGAGATTTAATTAGATTCATATTAAGTAATGATGAAAAACATTATTAGAACGTTGTTCCATTGAATAGCCCTCCAGACTAGATCCAGCTGGGTTGTGTGGTCATGCTTTGGTGCAACATTTGCGCTGCATGTTTTAGAGCGATAACCCGCCTGTGGGACTGCGCCTATGAATTACATCAATGAGTTTAATGGAAACTTTGTCCACGAGAGGGCAATAATAACTCTGTTGTTATATCAGATTGCACACTTTGAACTGGACCCACTGAAACTGTTATACATGAATACAGGAAGTTTAGGCCAGATGATTTGAACCTTTTATGTTATGAGTTTACCCTATATACTGGGAAAAATTGAAAATGGTTTACACCCAGACTCACCAGCTACAGATTTCCATTAGCTCTCTAGCACTGTTACACATACTTACCCAGTGCTATGTTCTGCTTGGTCCACCTTGGTCAGCTTTAAGTGCACAGTGACATGTGTTTTTCTGGTCGTTATAGCACTCATGTATTTCTGTGTGTCTCTGTGCACAAACACCTTCTCTCAACAGGCCCCAGAAGGCCATATGGCACGGCTCTTCAGAGAAAGGTAGGCGTCTGGACGCTAAGAACTGTGAGTCATGGAGGGCTGGTGACATGGCCATCACTGGCCAGGCTTCCTTCTTGTACAGCGGCCTTCTGGGTCAGCACACTCGCAGCTGCTCCAATGAGTTCATCGTGCTTTGCGTAGAGACCAACCCCGACCACAACACTGTGGAAGAACTTAGACGGGCTCGCTACCGCCACAGACGCTGGAATTACAGATACTAATGTCCGCTTCACTGCCATCAGAATGTTAACATTCCCGATAGTTGTAAATATATGCAAGTTGGTGGAGAGCACATCACATGGGGCTCAAAGTCCAGATGCCAGTGAACCGTCTGTGAGAGCTGTAGTGTGCACAGTTCTCATATCAGGTTTTGAGCACATGGGTATTTGATAGCCAAGCGAAGCCACTGCTCTCCCAAAGTCTCGCAGCGTGATGTCCGTATCCAAGCTGAGGGCCTGAGTCATTTTGATGCACTGTATTTTCCTCTCTCATTTCTAAGTTCAAATTCACCAAATCCAGATGTCTTTTTTGTACATTGTCATCTTTTCATTGAGCAACAAAAGATGTGTTAGTATTTAATTTAATTTCAGTGTTTTATTTATACCTTGACCGCACATAAACTTCATATGTCAAAAGACTGAGGATAAAAATGTATTTATAGTTCTGGTGGTTGATATGAACTCTGCTCCTGGTTCTTGCTTATTTTATGAAGATTTTGTACAGCGTCTCTGTTGATCAAATTATATTCCACTTTTGTAGCTGATGAAAATGTGACTGCATTTTTTTTCCACAGAGCAAACAAGTCATCCATTTCAAGTTATGTTCTGATTTTTAGGCCAAAAAACTTGAGCAATGCTTGGTGGGAAGTAGTGTGTTCATTTTAACTGGTGCTTATTGAATAAAAACTCTTTTACAAATACTTTGTCCATGTTGCAATGTCTGCTATAGCTCTTAATATGCAATGTTTGGAAAGCAGCAAAAATGAATGTTCTGTGGCTCTTAAGGCCCTTGTAGAAACCTCAGAAGCAGCCGGGTTAATTAACAGATGGTGAGGTAAACATTCAGTGGGTGTGCGGGTATACTAGCACTGTCTGTAGGCCTCAGTGGCAGGACCAGTGTGCAAACCTTATGTGCCTGTTTGAATAGTAGATGTGTCTGTGAACTTTGGTCATCATTGACATACTCCTAACTAAGTCTTGACAAACTCCCCAGTACTGACTGAGTATGTCTTCATTGCACTACTTTTGTCAGCGGAAGGTTTGATCACATATAAACCTTTCAAAATAAATGCTTAAATTAACTTTAATCACTTAGAAGTGTCTAAATTGATGTTTTAAGCAAATATAAAATAAAATAGAAAATAGTGATAAATCTTGTCATTTTTCAACACTGTGATTCTAGTAAACTGACTTTTATTTTAAGAAGTTTGTACTCCCAGAGGGTATAGTTTTAATGACATTAGGTACTTGCTTGGCAATGGGTTTGGTTGTTTTTTTCTGATAAGCTTTACTCTGGTGAGAACCTGTTACCTTCTAATAAACATGTTGCCCACAATCTGTTGTATTTTTTTCACTCAGTGGAAAACAAACAACAACAAATAAACATTTTTTTGCATATTTTGATGGAGTCAGCTCGAAATACTGCACTGCATCTATTCTTTGTTGGGGCATGTGTGAAAATATTACATTTTCATTGATTTCTTAATGTGATTTAGGTTATGTGTTTTTAAAACATGTGAATACCAGCCACATGAGGTTTAGAGAGATTTTTGGAAGGTGATGCCTGTACATGGGGCTCAGCGAGGGAGAGACATTTCTGCTTTTTAAAGACAAAAAAAATTGTGTGATATGAAGATATTTGGGATGTGGAATGACATCTACAGAGAGATTTGAGGATTGAAAGTTTAGATTTAAAACATGTAGCTGTCAGATCTGGCTGTAAGCATGCCTATTGCCTCCAGTACTTTATCTGTCTTGTACTTATATTGACTTTTCTTAGCTTGTCCTTGATTCACTGAAAATTATTTCACTGATCTTCATTCAAGCATTACAGAATTAATAATGTAAAGGTTTAAGTGTAACCTTATTTTAAGTGTAACCTTATCTTGCTGGGCCTCTGTTTTTTACATCTGTATATTACCCTTATCTTCCTACGTACAGTAGATTCTTGTCTTGTACATTTATTTTTTTAGTTGTCTGTGATCACCTGTGAGTAAAGACATCTGAAGACCCTTGGTATGTAATCTTTTCCTCTGCCTTTGTAACATTTAAGAAGGGGTTTACTCTGTTTTCATTAGGGCTGTGCTCTGTGATTAGGCAGCTGCCTTAGCCTCATTAAAGCCTAATGAGGGATATGGCTGACTGTTCATGTGCGGTTTCCTCTATCTAAATATAGTTCATATTTGCGGTGGATCCAGGTCCACTAAGGGTGAGCGACTCTACATATGTAAGCCACATTGAAAAATTAGTGCTGCTTCCTGATCATCTCTCTTCTCTTTCTAGTTGGAGCCTGTTTGCAGCCACAGAAAAGAAAAATGTTTTAATCGCTATCTGTAATTATAGCACTACACAGGATGTGGCACTGCTGTGACTCGTTGTAGGTAGCTCCACGTAACAAAGTTCAATCTAATTAAATTGGACTTGACTCATTTTGCAGGCAGCGGCATTTTCAGACTTGAAAAAGAAAGTTTATGAAGTTGGCTTTGGTCTTAACCAAGGTTAGGTGTGGTGCACCTTCTGTAATTATTTCTGTGCCCAAAATATATCCATTGCATGAAACAACTGGAATCAACATGTCATTAACTTAATAAGTTAATTAAAGGAAGCCCATATTTGGGCATAAAGTATTAGGAAGAGAAAAAAGGGAAGTTATAAAAGGCTAGAAGTTAAATCTGTTCTGGAGAGGCTAGTCTTTAATGCACATTTCAAAATAAATGGGTTTTTAAATACTGTGTTATAAATACTGAAGAGTTATAAATAATCTATGACAACTAATCAAATAATCTTGAACATTACTACTGTTCTGATCTGCATCAGAGTGTGAAAGTCTGTGATGAGATCGAACATCTCACCCTCAAACTATGTTAAGCTACTCAACTGTGGAATTTATTCTGTGATTCTATTGGTCTTCTGTGTTATGGAGGAACAGACTCAGAAAGAAGGTATTTTTGTGACGCTGGGTCACACGTTTTTTTGTCTAAAATCCGCTTTGGTTTCGTGTGAATTTTGGTTGATAGAACTGAAGGAACTGAGAAGACCTCAGTTTCTAATCCCTTGATTTATTTGGTGGATCAAATTAGCTCCATGGAGGATCAGCTAATGGCAGTCCACATCCTTGGGCACTATACAGAGGAAGACACTTAAACATAACCCTCATCATTGTGTTGAACATCATTGTATGTGTACCCCAGTGTTGAGTTGTAAAATGCAGTTTTGTCTTCAAATATCTGATTTAAATTTCTGTTTGAATTCTTTTTCAAAAATATCTCCAATATTTATCTAACTCTTAAACTGAAATGTTAAAAATAACGTTTTAATAAGACAGAGTGCACGGAGGTGTTGCCCATCATTAAAAAGAAAAAAAAAAAAAGAAATCAACATGGAGAAAAACAACACAGTCGTTCAAACAGAACAAATTGTTTTTTGAGAGTGCGTCAGAGATGAGGCTATCCCACTAAAGTACTGAGGTCTGGTTTTCTTCAGAGCAACATACCAGAGTATCACCTAACTGCTTTGCAGGACAGCTACAAATAGTTTAAATTTATTTCTAATAAATGCGTTAGCAGAGCTTTTTCATCAATAATTATTTTAAATGTCACGGGCGTTCCCATTCTAACTTCCAAAAGATTTAATAATATTTTACGCATTCTTATATTAAGTATAATATAGTTGCCACAAACTAACTTGGATTTTATAATTTAAGAATTTGTTAAGGTCTTCGTGTGGGACGTCCCCTTACTCCGCCCCTAGCTTCAATTACTGTATATCTATGGATGACTTCTCAAGCCGCTGTTAACCCAGCCCTCCAACAACCGCTGCGCGCGACACTTTTTTCCAAGCTGCACATGCTCAGTCCGCGTTGTGAGCCCGAGGTCCGGTACTCCCCATCCCTCATATGCGGCCTGTGTGTGTCTGAGGACCACGGAAGAAAAGCCGCAAACACACTGATGTACACAAGGGAGATGTTCTCATGGAGCTTGTCAAATCGACAGTGTCTCGTTTGCGTTTGAGTTCACAATGCACTTTAGGATTTCAATAAGATGTTTGTGTGTTCTGAGATAATCATTTTGCTTCTCGCTTGCAACTTCTGCGTCTTCGTTTATGCTCAGGGTAAGTCTGTTTTAGTTTTGTTGTTCTGTTACGTCGCTGTAGTTGGCTCTCCTGAGTTTTCTGTCATTTTGTGTAATGTTAAGTGCTGCATCATATTTCTAACAGATAAACGCATTGTGGTTAGATCTGTCAAAAATGTTACGCTACTTTTATTTTGCGGAGTTTAAACTTGTTGATTCGTTGCTGCATCCTGTAGACCAGGACTTGCAGTTTCGTAGGGTTGTGCTACGAATAACGCTATTGAATATAAGCATGAAAACCGAAAAAGAAATAAAAAGTAAATTAGGCTGCGCTACAATGTCTAGTCTACTACCCGAGGCTGTATGATTTGAATGGTAACCGTTATGCCTCAGTAATTTCTCTTGACTAGTTTCACGTTGACTTGACAACTCGCTGAATAAGCAGGCATAGTACAGACGTCTCAAATAGCCTCAGACTTTTATGATAACAGCAAAAGTTTAAGAGAACTTTTTTTCTTAAATTTTGGCAATGTAAGTTGGCAAATCGTACAAACTGTGCTAGCTTATATCAATGGGCAAACCGTAACACGGAGCACAGAAATTCTGTCCGTGAATTGAAAAGAATAGATTTGTCTACATTTTCCTGCTCTAGAATACGTTATGGTTTGTATAACAACGTGTATGCCGGTCACGGACTTTACCTTATCAGATAGCTACAGTTGTTTCGTTGTTTACAAGTAACACGTTTTGTTAACTTCACCATATGGTTTTTCACAGTGATGAAAAACAAGCTGTTTGACTAAACTAATGCTCCATCCCCGACTGTGAAATTCTTTTCCATTGATTTGTTTTTGTCAAAGGGGCGTGCAAAGCAGTCATACTGGCATTTACAGACGCGTAAAGACTTTGAAGTTCTGCTTGTGCACATGGGCAAAGTCTGTGGTTGTTAACGGAACGATTACAGTTCTGCAAATAGATTTCCAAACATATGAGGGCATTGACTACATAAAGATAAACCAGTTTAAATAGCGATTGTGTAAGCTTTTTTCTCTTCTTCGTCTTCTGTGATCCATAATACCACTGACAAAGCCTGCAGAAGTGCACGTGTAATTGGTAACTCTTCCTGGATTTTCTCCTTATATCCACAGCGGTTCTGTATTTGCTAAGTTGCCTTCAGATAACGGTTTTCCTGTTGGCTCCCACGTTCTCTCAGTTTTCACCCCCCGTTAATCACATTTTCTCCGATCAAGTAGCCCCTCATGCTGTACCTATCTGGAGCTCTCTTCTTGGAGCACGCATCTGTATCCAATTTAGGGCCTATTCAAGTAAGGTTCCGGACAAGAGGGAGGTAAACATAGGTGGCAGACCAAATTTAGACCAAATTCATGTCATAGTTCCTTAGCAATTCTTCTTTGGCAATGTTTATGAATTCCATAGCTTAAAAGCTGTATGGACTGCAGCAGATTCCAGTGAATTTATAACATGAATCTCACGCTTCACTTAAATGAAAAGCTTTAAATGACTTGTGCATGTAAATATTATACTTTCTCTAGATGCTCGAACATCAGATACATCGCTCCTTGGTCTAGTGCTTGTTCCATTTTTTCTATGCATGATTAAATTGGTTAGTGTAGCCAATAGCCTTCAAGTTATTTTACTGAGTTGTTACATTATGCAGTGGAACCTAAAATGTTTTGCTCTGCATCTCCTAATAAAGTTATAGTGTATTGCTTTGACCTTCAGGATGTTTATTTTCTGTTATTCATTTTGCAATAATTATCTGAAGCCTGTTACAATGATTGGAGCCTGCAAGTGTGTCCTACTGCAATGGTACCTGGAAAATAAACACTGCATGCTGGATACTAATTAACCTACTTCAGTGTATAACTTTGGTGTCACTATTGGTAGTCAGAAATACTCATTATCTTGTCATGTTAGAACTGCGGTAGTTTGGACACTTTCCCTTAACTTGTCGGGACTAGAAGCTTGTCTTGTATAACATGATATGCCATCCCTCTCATTTGATCCTTGGCCAGCCAAACCTAAGTAAGTCCCTGTGTCTGTATCCTATAGAAAGCACTTAATGCATTTATCCATTGTGTCCATTCCATGGTTTAAGTGTTGAAGAGCTCTATACTTGATCGTTGTAGCATTTATCATTTTAATAATAAATGTGTTCATTATTTTTTAAAAATGTGACGTGGTTCTGCGGTATATGAAGGTTGGTAGATTTATGAAGTCTAATGAGCAAGATAAATCTACTTCAAAGTTTGCATAATAAACATGCACGACTTTAATGTAAGCATCTGTTAATTTAAATCCTCTTTCCAAATGTCACTTTGTGTGATGAGACTTTCTGAATTAATCTTTAAAGGAGCAATGCACTTTTTTGGCCATGTTTGTCATGTTCCTAGTTGTTCATCTGCTGTTTAGATCCTCTCTGAATGATGCACTGACCTTGTATGAGTCAGCTGGCATGTTTTTTTAAAACTACTGTTTTGATCCAGTCTGCCCAGCATTGATTTCTCCAAGTCTATAAGGATTATTGAAAGGAATTCTCTTAAATTTACACAGTCAAGTAACTGACCACTGCTAAGATTGTTTATCCTCTGATCCTAGGCTATTATAGCCGTTGCTCATATATTTTGTAGTGACTGTTTCCAGTTCTGAAAACTGTGGTGTGCTAAAGGATTCACTTTAGTATTCTGGGGCTTCAACCTTGTGACTCTGATGAATGGGAACATAGGAGTGTGTCCAAACTGCAGACCCAAGGTCAGTGTAGTGTTTTTCTTTAATGCTGCTTGTGGCTCTCCTGCGTTAGATGTCTTATGATGTCTTACAGTGATATAGCTGGTTCAGACACTCCTCTGTGTAAAGACACACAACTGATACATAGTTGACCATGACGTAATCAAAAGCTTGACTTTGCATCACGCAAGCCTTGACTGAGGGCATCTTTTTTAGCTTTTCAAATGCCTGAAAATATGACAAAATCCATTATATTAACATTACTTTTTCCCCAGCTGATCCAGCGTAAGAATTAGTAATACCAAAGCAAAAGGCGTTTTCCAAGAGTCAATGATACTGTAAGCTACTATCTCAGCTTGGAGAGTTAATTAGAAACAACAGACGTCTTTGGCAAAACTCCCCATTAAAACACACCCAGTCTACTCTGCTCATGTCAAAAGCCAATTAATAAATGCACAGGAAGTGACCTTTGACCTCAAGACATTATTCGCTCTCGCCTCGAAGGACTGGGCTGTCATGGAGGAATGCAGGAGCAGGCAGAAGCAGACAAGAGTCCACCATTCAACATCGGACGTGTTTACGACTCGGCAAATTCTAAGGATGGGAGGGGAAAGAGTGGCCTCGGTCATTTCAGCACAAAGAAGCAAAATGGCTGTTGAATTTAAGGCTTGTAGTATTATTGTCCATTCTTCTCGTACAAGGCTGAGTTGTGGTGTTCCTTTCACTCCAGCTGTGGAAGAAAAGCAGCCCCGGACAGAGCTGAAAAGCACAGGGAAGAAAAAAATTGCAAACAGGAAGTGTATTGGCAGGAAGCACGAGCAATGTTTTGAGTCATCTCGAAATTCCACCAGCCGACGACATTTGTGTAGAGAACTTCTATTTCAGACTTTGTTTGTCAATGAGTAAATATCCCTCTTGCTCTGGCTTTATATGCAACCAAACCCTCTGTTTTTTTATGGAGGAAAATAAGAAGCATGTTTTAACACTCCATGGGCCTGGGATGAACTGGGATGAACTGGGACCAGCTTGTACTGGCTCTGAAGAAGAGGTAGCCTGGAGCTGGTACACACATCCCTTTTGTTAAACCCAGCCGCTATTCCAGACAGACTCCTGTGGTACCGTCACCTTGGCGGGACGAAGCCAATGAGGGCCATGGGAATTTAAACTCACTCAGAGCAGTAGGACTTGAGCCACGAAGGACGAGGATAATGCATCATGGACTGTTCAGATTACCATGCTTGTAGTCGATACTGTTCAGTTTAATTGTAGCAGCTAGTTTTCAGCATAGCATAGCAAACAGATCTATGAAAGTTTGAATCTGATCTCAGGATGGGGCACTGAGGCATTGAGCCAGCCAAAGAAACAATCTACTGTACACACCCTTCTACAGTGTATACTCAGAACTTCAAACATGGTGGTTACATGATGAAACTCAGCTACTTAACTGTAGTCCATTGGGAAATAGCCTTTGTAATTATGTATGAAAATAATAGAAAATGACCCATGGATTGGCTGGTTTAGAGCTGATTTTTAGAAGATGGATGCCAAGTGAGAAACCACAGTCCTTTCCCCAAGACACTTGGCAATGCATGACAAACGCATAATTCTTAGGTTTAGCCACATCATTTGTGGTTTCCGCAGAAAAAACAAAACAAAAAAAAACAAAAAACACGAAGAAATTTTATAGAGATGTTACAGCCGCACTGAGATTTTCATAAAGTTGTAGTTTGTTCTGTCTGCTTATACACAATGCATTCTTCTCAAAAGAATTGCAATCAACACTGGAAAACATTTTAGTTACCTGTTTTCACTTGAACAATCCTGGAGACGAAAACACTTTCATCGGTTTTATTGACTCTGTTATTAGTCTGATCACTGTGTGCACACGGGCTGCATCTGCTACGTGTGAAGCTCTCTGATTTTCCCTGTTGAGTCATAAAGCAAAGTGCCTTCTTCTTTCATGCCCATGGCAGCAGCTCTGGAAGCGTGCAGAAGGAAACGCCATCGTCTTTGCTCTAGCAGATGTCCCATTCACGCTGAGGAAGGCACACGTCACACCAGCCTGATTGATAACCGCCCACCATGTGCACATCACAGGGAGGCTGGCTGCTTCTGAGCTGCCATGTGGTCCATACGCTCAACGGATGGTGTTGTGCACACACAGATGTAGCTGGACTTTGAGGAGGAGGTTGTGTCTTTCAAGCAAAAGGCAAATCTGAAGTGTGTGTATGCGTGTGTGTGTTGATGTGTAGTCTTCAGTCTGTAGTGTACTGGGGCCTATGAGCACTTGGCCACCCAAGCTGTTCTGGAGAAGTAAAAAATCCTTGTGGGGTAGCTGCAAAGAAGTCTGTTTTGGGATCTTCATTTGGACTTAATGACTTAATTACAACTTAAGCAGGAATTGCCACAGATGATCGGTGGTCTTCTGAGAACATTGTGCCTTTCTTTTACTCCCTTTTTAACTGCAAGCTGACCTCAGTCAGTATGGGCACATTACCGTCACTGAGTGACTTTCACCCAGTCAGTCTGGTCATTTCAGCTGTTCGCACTTCCATTGTTATCCATTACCCCCCTGTGAGTGTCCATGTGTGTCTCTTGAAAGCTTTAAAGGATTACCTCAGACCCCATGCAGGTCACAATCACTCTTTGGTTGTGTTGATTTAGGATAATGTTTATCTCCAAAGTTATCCAGGGCACATATCCAGCTACAAAACCAAAAAAATGCTTTCTCTCTCTTTTTCTTGCTAAATAAATATTATTTATTTTCATGTTAACTGCTATTCATATTATTTTTACTTAGACAAACACTGTACCAATAAAATTGCAGAAACTTATATAGCTGTTTATGTTTCATGCTGTATGAATCGATGCACAAATTAATATTAATCCATATTAGTTTAGTAATAATTAATTTGTTGCATACTAAACGTTTATGAAGTTTGGTTACAGAATCTTTTCTTTAACATTTCTTCTGCATTCTGTTGTTGATCACATAGACATTTCCAAAATTTGATGGAAATGAGTAACAACCACAGCAAAAAGACCAAGGACTCCGATAACTCGGGGTATAATTATTTATTAGAATAGATAGTACTTCATAAATATATTGCAAATACTTTCTAAATTTTTACCATTTTTATGTTTGCCATATGTTTAGTTCTAGCCATTTTCAGCATATATCAAACGGTGCATATTTCAGACTCCCTCTCATGCCCTCCAAACTCTGCCTCCACTCCCTTTTCACCTGACTGTAGTACCAGCTCCCACTGGGCGTCTCCCACATCTGCCTGCAAGCTGCTCTTACCCCCCCCCCCCCTCCCCAGCTGAGTGGACAGCCGCTTTACCATGTTTTGTTCTTACAGTTTTTTTTTCCCGTAATCTCAGTATGATATTTTTTGGCGTGGTTCCAAGGATTAAGTACAACTCTTAGTCAGTATGGTCAGAAGGTCAGAATGTCTGTTTTTTTCTGTAATAAATAGTAGTAAACGGATAATAATATGTGTGTGAAATGCTATTGGATTTAGTGCTACTTTAAGATATAATATCTTTAGTGTGACTTGTTATATATTTTGTATACTGTGAGGTCATAGTTGAACAAATATCAAGCTGTTATTACTATATAATAATTTATAATTTATTTAATTGTACGCAGTTACTTTGTGTTAAGAAGTGTTAAGGCTATTGGTGACAGTGTAGTGAAAGTGTTTAACATTTAGCCTAGGAGTAAAGATGACCTACGAGTAATCTGGTGCTGCTACTGAAAGGGTATTATGTCAAAACTAACATAGTTGTTGATATTTTGGAAAGATGATTTGCTAAGATGAGTCCAACTAGCCATAAAACAGAGGGCCCCTGTTTCAAGGACACATGACTCAAGGTAGGCATCGGTAAAGTTTCATTTTGTCAGGCTTTAATGTAGAAACATCAATTGTTATATATCTTTTGTTAGTTAAAAAAAAAGCTTAGCCTCACGTAGGCTTAATTTACGAGGTTATTATATTACCAAAAAGCAATCCTTTCCAGTAATCTATATGAGTATGTATAGCTGGTACATTTTAATGGAACACTGTATTGTTAGAATTGACTCTACCTCTGACTGTGTGCTCCAGTGTACGGCACAGTGGCTTTCTCTGCTGGACCTGGTTCGGACCTTCTGCTCATGAACACCCACAAGGCCCCCTGGCTTGAACCGTCCTGATGAGCACTTTAGCTGCCCTGTGTCTAACCAGCAGTGCACAATAAAGATCTTAAACATTTCACAGTGGGACATGTCCTGGTTCGCTGGGCAATTAATCAAATCCAAAACAGCATAAATGGCTGAATTCATGGTAGAGCTGAATTGGAGAATAGAAGGACTTTTTCCAAAAAAAGTACAAACAAGCTTTTATCAATTTCCACGGCAACTGTAATTTGTTTGGCCCAGGTTGAATGCCTTGCGGTCCTCTCTCAGGGCAGAGAGCACAAAGGTACAGATGAGGTGAAGACTAGAGCCACAACTTGACATCAGTGCTCTGCTGCTCCTGCAGTTGGTCATTAAGATGGCAGCTCGTTAAGGGAGCTAGCCGACATCCACAAAGCGACCACCGATTACCTTGCTGTCCTCAGCCAGACAGCAAAAATGTCCCTATTTACACTGAGCTAGAGCCAACTTCAAATCCTAAATTTCAAAGAACCCCTCCTGGATTTACCTCAGATATGTATAGCACAGGCTATGTTTTGCCAGCATTTGCTGATAGGATTGGCACCTGTGTATGACTATTGTGGTCCAGTAATGGTCCATGGGACTATTAATGAGGTGACACTGTGACTTTGGCTAGTAATTAGTCTTGACATCCAAGATCAGCAGTAGCTTCAGCCTTCCTAGCATAACTGAAATAGGTGCTAATAGGCACTAAAGCACAAATCAGAGCCTGCAGTGTTTACAACATCTCTGCACACAGTGCTCTGTTTATGTCTGGGACTTTTCCAGACTTCACCCCTCTGTTGCATAAGGGGCATGGCACTTTGACCGGACGATCTGCAAAGGAATGCGAACTTTTGGATTGTGCAATCTGCAAGGGAGATGATATGGGAACCAAAGATCTCCCTTGACAGCTCTGCTCCCTTCTTGGTCCTCTTCTCTGGATTGAACACACGTGAGCCGAACACATCCGTGCGTCTGCTCTTCCTCACACGGACTCTTTGAGCCCAAATGTAATCCAGAGCCGTCATGGCTGCCCATGGAAGCGGCTCGGGGTCCAGGGTTCCACGTCTTCACGCTGTAGGCCTCTGCAGTCTGCTGTTCTCTCCTTCATGCCTTCTGGTTCCCATTCGTGTTTGATCAGCTTTGCCGTGGCTGTCAAAGAGCTGCCCTTTAAAGTTGCCTTTAATTTCTGCCAGAGATGCCTGGTTCTCTGGACATCAAATACACACTTTCACACGCACCCTACGCGTGAGGGGCCATAGCTGGTCCTCCCCCCCTTTCACTCAAACGCCGCTGGATCCCCTTTCCCACTACTAAAAACATGCTTTGGTAAAAGTACATTTGAAGGGGGAGGGGTGAAATGGGGCTTCCTGTAGCTAGTCGCTAAGAGGGTTGGTTTAGCATGGAGGAGTTAGGGGGGTCAGAGAGGGAGGTGGGACGGGGTTGGACGAGGTTGAATGGGGGGAGGGGGTGGCCAAGGGGAATTCCTTTGATGTGGCTTGCGGGTGGCATTATTACTTTTCTTTCAAAAGCAGGGCCACAGTAGCGGGTAAAGCCCAAAATGCTAGCACATGTAGCCTTCATGGTGGAGACGCTCTGAAGAGCTGATCTGAGCCAAAGCTTGTCAGAATTATTGTTTATAGATACGCATTGATGATATGTTACATTTCACTGTAAAAGGAACTGCTCTTAATCTCATTGTACATGTGTATAGTGACAATAAAAGGAATATTATTATTATTATTATTATTATTATGTCCATATTCTGAGAGATTGACAGAGAGGGACAGAGATGCTGAGAGTTTAGTAAGCATATACATATTATAGTATAGAAATAGCATATAGTACGATCGTGGCTCAAATGTATGACTCTGGCAGCCTTGTTACTTGCTGTAATCTACGTACCGAATGCCTCCTGTGCAAGTCTCACTGTTGCATACAAACGTGTATGTGTGTAGACTGCACTAATGTTCTTTCCAGAAGTATTAGATTGTGCCACCTTTAAACCTCACGAAACACACACACACACACACACACACACACACACACACACACACACACACACACACACACACACAAACAAACACTTCAAATTCAGCTTAATTGCAGTTGTTCAGCGGTTAAGTTTATCAGGGCTGAGTGTTTAATGAACTCTCTTCTATTGTGCCTGACTTACACTGTGACCATGTGTTTAGCACAACTTTAATGACCTCATCATGAAACGAGCTCACAACACTGGTGAACCCATTAGACAAGTGCTTTCATTAAACAAAAGGTCTGTCGGTCACTCCAGAAGGACACAGTGTCACAACTGATGAAGCGTATCTTACATTTTGAAAAGTATCGATTTACTGTGCAGCCTACAAGCACAACTTCAGATCCTTGACACATTCTTTCTTTCACACTGATAAAGTTCTGGTGTCAGTTAAGTACAGAACAGGCATCTCCTTTATCAGAGACTTCAAGAGGTGAAAGATAAAGATGTTGTGCTCCATCACTCGTGCAGCCTTAGATGCACAACACAACCCCCCCCCCAAGCATAAACTATTATTAGTGATGCCCCAGAGCGCTGCCTACAAACACACCCAAACTACCACCCCCTGACCCAACCTCAGCAAAACAGACCACAGCCCATCAGGATGCGCTCGTCTAAGACCTCCGGACTCCAAATGCTGCAATGGTGCGCCGTTCAGCTGTGACACCGAGCAGAGCAGCGGGCTCGGAGCATCCACCCGACCCCCACTGTCAGGGGAAAGAGGTGGAAGCAGACTGAACCAAAGAAAAAGAAACAGATCGAATCGCACTGATGAAAGACCCAGGCCTCGAGCGGGACATAAATGGACGAGGGCCGAGGTTGGGCGGAGATGAAAGCGCATCGGTTTGATAATAATTATTATCTTGTGGATATTATAAGCAAACTGTTGAATCCACACACATGGAGCACACTTTTGTATGGTTTCAGTACACTCTGCATTCCTCTGGGGGGCGCTGAACCTGCAGTTCTGTTTACATTACTTCTCTTGCTTAGAGGAAGTTGCTGAATTTATGGAGGAGTTTATGTTTGTGTTGGTTCTTCCACTTCATTACACAGTTTTCCTTTATAAAAATGTCCTTCTTTATTTCAGATCTAGCAGTACAGGTGCATGCTAACCCAGCATGTATTGGCTTTTGCATTCTCCAAACCATTTTTCTGGTAAATCTTTAATCGATTTTGAGTCACTGAGTAAGAAAACGGCGAGAAAATAATACACCCTCCATCTGAAGCTGCCTTTAGCCTTTAGGCACGGCATTTAACATCACGAGAATGAAACACAGCAACGATCTACTGGATGCCAAACATGAAAACATGACACACGAGATCTATGATCTATGGTGATCTACTATGCGTGGATTCAGAGTTCTACTAAAGCTGTTTGCAATTTAAGGTGGCCTTTAAATGAACAATCCTGGGGGTGTATTGTACCAAATAAGGCTAACCTCTTGGACGCTCTCTGTGTGTGTTTTATTTCTACAGACCCGTCCTGCTGCCAGCATGCTGCTGAACTCTCTCAGTGCAGGGAAGCATGCGATCAGGTAAGAGCGGCTGGGCTAATGAGGCTTGCAGTGGAGTAACACGGACCAAGGACCATTTACTCAGCACAGCTGCTCAGCATATTAAACTTTACGTGGAATTTTGTGGCGGAAATTCGAGCTGCAAAAATATTATCCAGTAACGTTATTCATTTGCATGACATTTTGAGGTTGGGTTTTAATTAATTCATTGTTTGGGGTTAATTAATTCACCTCTTGATGTAGCATGAATGTGAACACAGCATCCAGTGGCTCACTATTAGTGATCCAAATTTAACCATGACTACAAAATAGGTTTTTAGACTTCACACATTCTGTTTTCAGGCTACCAGTTTCAAAAATCTGAATCGTGGCCCATCTTGACAGCTGTACAGTTCTTTAGCTCTTTGTGACCAAAAGTTGAATACATTTTTTGGTATGTGGGTATCTAGGTCCAGTCCATCACTTGTTGTGAATACTAAAAGGAACATTAGCTAGAGAACAGAATGCACACCTTATTTGCAGAACAATGCGCTCAGTGTCAGCGTAGCTAGGAATATATAGACTGTTTGGATGAGAAGGGCCGAGGTGGGTTTTTTTTTTTTTTGGTTTGAAAAACCTCCTTTGAAGTCGGGTGATGAGAGAGAGAGAGAGAGAGAGAGAGAGAGAGAGAGAGAGAGAGAATGAATAAAAGTTTTGCTTATTCTACCCGCCTCACTGAGGAGCAGGTGAGGGTCTTTCACTTACTTTTATTTACTGCAAGAACATGATGTGATGAGGCCAAGCAGACTTTCATCGATTCCCGTCTCTCTCCAGATCCCCCCAAAACATGAAAGAGACATGTGAAAAGGCTTTCTCCAGCAATCAGAAATAGCCAAGCCAGCGACGTTACTTTAACCTTCAGCCCCATGCCAGCAGCAGCTTCCCTCCAACAAAAAGAAGGTCCCATTCAGTGCACAGTGCTGTCCTGACAACAGACTGACTACATGAATCCCCGTTGAGCACAGTCGCACCTGCCAGTGAGAGAGAGTGAGAGACAGACAGTTTATCTCGCTGGACAAAATAGCATGATTATGTTGAGATATTAAGGAAGTGAGAAAAAGTGCAGAAATGATAGCAAACACTGTGGGATTGGCAGGAAAAAAAGCAGACAATGTGTCTGGGAATACGGAGAAAAGGATAAAATACACTGGATATGAAGTTAAAGAAAGGGGAAAATCACTGAAACTATGAGATGGACAGCACAAAAGAGACTGGGCTAAAATCAGAGAGATTAGGACTGTAATGACACCTTGTTGGTGGCAGACTACAGCACCAGTGTCTCCATGGAGAGAGAACGAGAGAAAGAAAGAGTGAAAGAGAGTGAGAGACAGTGAAAGAGAGAGAGAGTGAGAGAACGAGAGAGAGAGAGAGAGAGAGGAGGTTCCAGACTGTGACAGACCCTCGTTGGGCTGTAATCGGCCGGCTATTTCATCTTAATGGAGGCCCGTAGCTTTGATGAGATGAGGCCTTGAGCCCTCTGAAAGGAGGAGGACGTCTCTCTTTAGATGCTCTGCCTGGCACCCGCCAATGCTTTAGCCTGAGAAAAGGAGAGAGAGAAAGAAAAAAAAAACTTTTCTAAATGCACTGGATAGGTCATTTGCTTGCAGAGCCTCTGGTCCTTTTCTGTTGTAGTGTGCAGCAGGTTTTCTTTGATGAACCGCCAAGAAATCACTGGCCATCAGCTGCTTTTGTTTTAAGTATACACTGAGGGGTTTTTCTCCAGACTGTATGAAATTACCATACATCAGTTTGGACTGGGCACCTTCATTTCAGCTAATCAGCAAGTGCGCATAATTTAATATTGTATGGACATCTTGTTATTATTTGCACATGGAAACTATAGGGTCAGTCCTTCTTCTCTAAAGTCTTTTTATCTTAACATTTCTTTAAGACTTTATGAAATTTAATGCAGTGCTGTCCATAAATAACTGGCCAGTGGTGCAAATTATATTGATTTGATTCGGTGTTCAAGAACATTGGGTTCTGAAATAAAACCATGTCGATGTCTTCACATGAAGACGGAAGAAGTGTTAGTGCCAGCAAAACTGGCTGAAAAATCGGGATAAAGCAACCAGAGACATGAGGTGTGTCAAAGTTGGTTGCAGTGCAAGATCAATCTGCTGGGCGTAGAAAAACATTTACATAAATTTCTGTAGAGTTTTGGAACAACGCCTTTCAGACAGGTAGAATGGAGATTAATCTATACCAGACTGATGAAATGAAGACAGATAAAAGGATCGCAGCATATTATCCCAGACTCGCTTGTCGCTGTTAATAATACTATTAATAATACTGCTGCAGCAAAGTAAATGTTGCAGTACACAGAGACATTCCCAAGACTTGAGTAACTGCTCAAGACTTAGTGGAAGGTACTTGCCTTGCACTGGGACTAACAGTATAACATTTCTGGATTTTTTAATGGCTAAAAAGTTCAAAGGTCTTGACTGGACAAAGGTGATCATTTAACTTGAATACCACTGAGTGTGCACTTTACTTATTGAAGACAAAACTGAAGGGAAAATCCCCCAAACCCAACAGAAGGAACTGAAGGTGGCAGCAACCCTGGCATCGGCAACTAAGACCAACCCTGGTCACGTCTAGGGGCAGCAGACTTCATGCCATTAACGTTAGCATAGAAATTGTAGCCCGATACTCAAAATTCATTTAATGTTCCATTTGCCAAGTCACTTTTGTGGCCTTCCGAAATAAGGGGACTGTGTATAAAAACAGGTACATGCAATCTATAGCTGTACCTTACAGACTGCCATATATTTATTTGTTAGTTATAATCCACCACTGCTGAAATTATGCACTTTAAATTCTTTTCATATCCAGTGGGCTGGAGTACAGAGACAAAATGACAGCACTGTTATTGTCCAGTTACCCACTGACTGCACTGTACCTGAATAACAATTTCTTTTATTGCTATTCTTCTTTTATAAAATGGTTTAGGCCAAGCAGGGCAGATATCTTACGTTGAGCCAGCATGGTTATTTTACAGAGTGAGTTAGCTTTTGTAAATAAATCATTCGTCATCACTTTAACAAATGAATTTGTCACAGGACTTGCAGTAAAACAGAGATGCCTCTGAAGTTCTCACTTAAATCTATCAACTCCACATTCACTACTGAGATTCAATCACTTCAACTACTCTAAGCCTGTTTGAAAGAATTCCTTAAAAGATGATTAATCACTAGTGAGTGTTAAACATAGATCGCTTCTGGCAGACAGATGCTCAGGTAAGAAACATTACAAAATGTCCTAGAGGTTTGATTGCTAGTTAATCTCTCATAAAATGTATAGAGTAATTCAAACTACCCAAAGCTGCCTAAACAAATTCAAAACAACTATGACACCATCTTGCCTGTGGCAGTTATTCTCTGGTCTGGTTTTCATCACACAAGCATAAATCAACAGAACCGATATTGCTTCTCTCTTCCAAACCAATGTACTGGCAGATAATGTGTTCCCAGAGCCCTGTGACTTTAATAAATGGGTACAGGATGGTCCTGTCCAAGCTCCCACTCCTCAGCTGTCAGTGGTAAGAGAGAGGCTTCAGGCCTGATAGTGATGCAAAACTGTAATTCTGCAATTTGGGTTTCAGATAGGCTCTAAAACAGTTGTAGCCAGTGCTCAGAAAGAGTGAAAAACACAAATAGCTCCAACTGTCCTAATCTACTATGTCCTCTGCTGTCAGGACATTTTTTTTTTCCAGTTGTACTGGGAGGAACTGCTGCTTATGATACTTCCTTATTAACTCAACACATTCCAAATATTTCATCTGCCCTGTCATAATAAGAGTACCCACAACTCATCAGGATTTACATTCCAGAAAGAAATATTTGTAATTTCCAAATAATTGTGCATTCCCTACTCATGTCAACTTCAAGTGGTGTTAAGTAATAAAATCATGTTCCTGTTTCTTTTCACAGCTTGCAACTATTAGAAGTGAATCCCGTTTGAAGCACCTTCTCCAGCGTTTACCAAGTTACTGTTCTGAGTCTATGGTAAGTTACTGTCCTGAGTCTATGGTAAGTTACTGTCCTGAGTCTATGGTAAGTTACTGTCTTGAATCTATGGTAAGCCGAGCCACCTGTCCCTCCGTTTGAGCTCTAAATGTTAGTGCATGTTTCACCTTTCACCTTTGACACCACAGGAAGTCTTAAACAGTAGCTGTACTTGCTTGCCACGCACCCTTCTGATTTTGTTCTGGTATCACCTGGTTAGAGTAAAAAGTATGAAAGATGAAGGAAAGAAAACAGCTTCATCCCCTCCACCCTCATCCCTAATTACAAACCTGGAATGCTGGCATGGGAAATGTGTAATTACAGTCAGCCTCTAATTAGCCAGTGAGCAGAGAGCTTTATTTAATTTGGACACATGTCTTGAACTAATTTGCCCAAATGAATTCAAATGGATTTTGGAAGTGGTTTGCTGCATCAGAGAAGCAGAGTCCAAAATGTCTTAGTGTTGTTCTGATTTATGTGTAGTGAAAAAGCTACACTGAACAGGAGGTGCATAAATGCAGTTGTGTTCGTAAGAGATCAAAAGCAATAATCATAATTTAGAAGATTCTTCTCTTTGAACAATATGAAAGCTCTGTGTTCATGTTCCTGTCCTTCACAAACTAACTTGTGACCTTCACAAATGATTGAAATAGATTTTGACAGGAGTCTCTCTTGTCAGCAGCCAGAAGAGTATTCACAGTTACATACAGCACGAACCTCAGCCAATATCCTGTTTATTCGGTTGATTGTCTTGTCAAAGTCCAGGAATTTGCCAGCATGGCTCCCTGTTGTCAGCACACACTGTCCACGTCACATCAGAAGGAGTGGCCAGTGTCCTGAAAAGCTTTAAACTGTTATCCTACTGTTGATCACACTGCAAATTTCTTTATGAGGTTTAATAATGTTGAGGTTATCAGATTTATGCATTTTTAATTACAGTGAGGTCATACTGAGAGGCGCTCTGGAGCCCAGCTGAAATTAAAAAATACCATCCCTAAGAAAAACAAAATTACTGAAGTCACAAGCGTCCTGCAGTTGTATTCTACAGTGTGTGCATGGGCTTGCACTGACAGGCTGTCATTTTCTTTTGGTACATTTGTAAATTCAGGACACACAGGTTGCACTTCAGAGTGTCATACTTTGGACCCTGAACTGTTTTTCTTTGGAGAACCTTATGCACCGATGGTTTGTGTAAACTTAAGCTACAGCTAAATGCTGCATTAAATTTAGAGCCTCAGCAGCCAAATGGGAGACTTGTAGGTGACAGAAATTACAAAAATCACTTTAATAGTTGAAGCCTTTCTGACATATGGCCCTCATATGGGTAATTAAATAATTACCCATACAAAGAGTATATTTAAGTATATTTATGAACTTGGACCTAAAATCTAGAGCAAAGACATAATGGAATATTTCAGTACAGCATATTTCATCATCTTTTAGCAGTCAGGTAATTTAAAATGATTGTCAGTGTTTGTCAAATGCTTCCTTTTGAAGTAAAGAGACGGCAAACATTTTCCTCCCTTTGACAGGTTATAATGTCAAAATTGAAATTTTTTAGGAACTCTTATATAGTGCTAATCTTGTGACTTAACAATTAGGCTATTAATTGCATTTTATGATGAGACTCGAATGCACAAATATATTACACTTTACCCTGCATTGCTTTACTTCTCTGTGTTTGATGGAATATAGTAAGTAGTCTCTGTGCATTCTCATGCATCCTCGATATGTGATCAGCCCCTAGCCAATTCATAACGTGTAGTCCACTCCAAATTAAAGATTTGATTCGCTTAATATGAAAACATTTTCCAGTGTCCTGAAATGTTTGTGAGATTAACCCTTGCATATGTTGGTCCTGAAACTATTATAGCTGCTGCTGTAACTAGCAGTGCATTTGCAGCATTCGAAGTGTATTTGCTCCTGGTGTGTTTACTCTCTTCTGGAGTGACTCTGTGAAATCTCACATCCATAGACCACTGAAGTCATCATTGTGTTGTCGGTGTGATGTGCTTATGCCCATATAAAGTAAAAAAAGACGTTGAACTAAAGGATCTTAGTTTAGATCTTAGTTTAGATCTTAGTCCATGGAAGAAGCAAGTCATCGGCATGGTGTGTATCTCTAATACCTTACAAAATCTTGCTGTCCTTTTTTTTCAGAATGAGCTTTGGATCTGTATCAACTCTACATTACCTGGTAAGATGTGCTGCCAGAGCTGCTCACAGGGATGTGTAGGGGTGTTAGCTTACTCATCTCCTCTCCCCTGTACCAGAGTAAGCGAGGATTTAGTCCGTCTGAAAACCTAATGCCTCCCAGATGCAAAAATGATATAACTCATATCCATCAGTCCATCGCTGAATATCCATTAAAGGTCTGATCCATTGCTTTGAGATGCACCATGAAAAGAACTGGAACTGAACACAGTACATTAAAAACACATTGGGCAGGATGTTTGTTGAAACTGATGATGGTTTGGCGATGATTGTGTTGCTGAGGCTTATAAGTGATATGCATTTATAGCACTCCATAAAATCCAGCAGTATGTTGTTTGAAAGGCTTCACAGTGACTCCATGATGAAAGCAAAAGAGCAGTGTTCTGGCACTTTCATCAGTCTTCTCAGTTTCTTTGTGATCTGCCATTTTTTAGGGGCCTCGAGAAAGTCTGATGGCTGGGTGGGTCTGGGCTGTTGTGAGCTGGCCATCTCTACAGAGTGTCGCAGGGAGTGCAAACAGGTGAACACTTCAAGTGGCTTAGTCTGGGAAAGGCATTGTTTACTATTACCCTATGCAGCCTACACTTCCTCTAGACAGAGACGGCTCATTCAGAGCAGCATCCAGTTCACAGCTTTGTCTGTTTACAATGCTGACAGTTCTGTTTATGTCCCCGTATGATTCTCTATGATTTCAGTACTTGACTGTCTCATTCTCTGACTAATGTGTAATATTACTTTATGGCTTATCTTTATCTTTACAGGCATCTTCTAAAAATGATATTGTAAAAGTATGCAAAAAAGACACAGAGGTAAGTCTGTGGAACAATAAGCCATGTGTTCAAAGAGAATGTTTTTGATAAAAATATATAACGGTGAATGCAACAACAACAAACTGGTTGAGATAGGGGCTTTGAATCTTTCAAACCTGTAGTATGTGCAATTCCAAAAATCCTTTCCACCTTACAAGCCTGAAGCATCTATAAACCTAGTTGTTCCTAGACATTAAATTCCTTCCTGTTGTCTTTGTATATGTTGTTTTTTTTCTAAATAGATTATACGATTAAAAACAGCAAACTACAATCGTTTGACTCAAACTTATTAGTGTATTCATGAGAAGTCTTCAGTATGGCTCTCAAATCCTCCCCATGTTTTATTTCCTGTCAGATGAATTCTGTAATGATGTAATTTCCTGGTTCTGACTGGATATGACATATACATTTTATGATCTTATAAGGCTTGAATTTAGGTACGTGAATCATAGTAGAAATGGCAAGTAAACTCAGTAAAGAAATTCAATACTCCAGTACTCAGCGTTGCTGTATGCCAGCATATCCCCACCTCCACCACTCCTCCCTTTTAATCTCTCTCACCCCTCTGTCCAAACAAACAAACCAGCGGGCATAATGTTGGGTTTGGAGCAGACTCCCTCCCGCCTTCAGGCTGTTGCTGCTTTCATCTCCCAGCCTCCTCTTTACGAGGTGCCTTGGTCCCAGCCAAAGCCTGCCACAATGCTGGCTAATGTGAAGCGCTAGCAAGAACACCCTAAAGCTTCTTCTGTGTGATTATTTCAAAGTAAGGTGTTCACAACCAAAAAGGACATGTTGTAAGACCAGAATGATCAGGTTATGCTGACTTTAAGCTCTCAGTATCTAATCTTGTTAGTTAATGTCAGAGCTGAAACAGGGACAACCTGTAGAAAGAGCATGAGGAAAGATTGTGAGCACATGGTTTAGATCTTAATATGAGCTTATTTTTATACAAAATAATGTGATAGGAGGTTTCTCATATGTGAGAAGAGGTCACGGAGAAAACAAAGAGCTGTTTGAACAGTCTCCAAATATTTTATCTGCTTATCCTTTGATGTTGACATACTCCGAAGCAGAGAAAAACCTGTTAAATATAGCAGTGCCAAAACAGACAAACGAAGGAACTGTTTTTACTATTGAGGATGTTGTAACAGTTTCTTGGTTGGTGTCCAGGATTGTCTGTATTTAACATGTTCTTGGTTGGTGTCCAGGATTGTCTGTATTTAACATGTTCTTGGTCGGTGTCCCGGATGACCTGAATTTAACATGTTCTTTTTGTTCTGCAGAAACCCCTCCACAGCTGTATTACCAAAAATGAAAGTAAGCAGTTATTTATTCAAATACAGAATGAAAAATATATTTTAAAAATGCCACAACATTAAAGGCTGCTCTTATCAGAAACAGTATCAGTTATTTTGCATATGCCTAATTTGGCTACTCTAATGAGAATGTATTGGCTATACTGTTGAGTGAGTTCTACCCACTTGTGTGAAAAGGAAACACAACACCATTCTGCTTGGCAAGTCATGTTTATATGCCTGTCAGGCAGGGTCTTGACCTCCATCTTGCTGGAATTCAGCCTGACCTTGAGCTCGCCAGGGAATGAGATGCTTACTTGTGTTCATATGTGAGAGTACTGCCCTGCAGACACTGTCAATCACGATATTGTCCAGACTTTGGATACCAAAACCTGTAGCCGTTTGCATAATGGCATAGCCTGTAGCTTGAGCGACCTGAGGTCTTGCACTCAAACTCGCGTTCTTGCCTGCTGGTGAATAAGTTGGAGCTGTGGGGATAAAATTGTGGACTTGGTGTGTTGCTCTACACCTTGTACTCCGTCTCCCAGTGGGATCCGTCTGCTGCAGCTATGCGGGGAGACACACGAACTGCCGTGAGTACTGCCAGGCCATCTTCCGTACGGACTCCTCGCCCACCATCTCCCAGATCAACACTGTCAAGGACTATTGCCAGGGCGTCAGCCCCCAACTCCTCAGCTGCGTGGCTAACTACACCAAATCCTACCCAACTAAGAGCCCCATCGACAGTGAGTCACAACTCAGTAAAGGAATGATCCTAAGATGAAATGCTCATATGAACCCACTCTTCCCACAGATGGAGTATAAGAACTTTGTAGTTGTTAGTTTATCACCAATACATTTTTCCCCTTATCCACATATTAAGAATCCATATATGAAAACTCTATAGATTTTTCTATCTATGAAGAATTATTCTTCATATATTTATGTTATTGCAGGAATTTCTTTGATGTCTATATATTTGATTATATTATATTTGATTAATGAATCACGTGAACCATATCAAGAGTAAGCATGCCGTGTTCATAAAGCTTTGTATCAAAGGATTTTACTTTACTTTTACACTCATTTTCCCCCGCACCATTCCGATGGACTTATGCTGGTTCCTGGTGTTGTTGTGGTTATCCGTGACCATGTGCACTGCCCGTAGGCCTGTACTGCTGTGACCGTGCGCTGGAGGCTCACTGCCAGACGGCGTGTAAGCGCATCTTACGCACCATGACCACCGAACATGAGATCATGGAGGGGCTGATCTCTGAGTGCAGGAGCCAGCCCCTCCCCCAGGACCCACTCTGGCAGTGTTTCCTGGGTAGCGCGCACCCCCCTGCCAAGAGCGACCCGGAGACCTCACCCACTGCCAAGATGGACTGCGCCAAGCTCCACTGCTGTTCCAAAGCTAATACCTCACTCTGCAGGTCAGTTCACTGTCACTTAGTGCCAGTAGGGGTTGTTCGGAGTGAAGTAAATCTTTTAGCTATTCTGCGCGTAGCTCCTGGTAAAAAAAAAATAGTAGGTGGCTCAGTATTAATGATCAAAGCGGTCAGTAATGGAGGCAGTTGGTTTTCCTGTGACAGCAGCAGTGCCTCTTGTTGGCTTGCTTTTTTAGGGCTTTCAATCTCAGTGATGGATGGGGTGCCAGTTAAAGAGTGCATTGCCAATACAGAAGAGCCAGTTAACGGTTAAAGTTTGCCCAGCCAGACGTGTCTGTGAATCTGAATTTTTTTTTTCTTTTCTCCTCAACAGGGACATGTGCCAGGAGATCAGCACCAACTGGGGCACTCAGACGTGGCAGGAGTTTGACCAGCTGTGTGAGTACAGTCCCGTGGAAACAGACCTCATCACCTGTCTGGCAGACGTGAGGGAACCGTGTCAGCTGGGCTGTAAGGATCTCACCTACTGCACCAACTTCAACAACAGGTGACAAATCAGTGCACTGCAAAAAGAATCACCAGCTTAGATGAATTGAATCTGGAACTTCGGAGGGGCACTTTTATGATTACTACACTGCACTCACTTTTATGATTACTACACTGCACTCACTTTTATGATTACTACACTGCACTCACTTTCATGATTACTACACTGCATGATTACTACACTGCACTCACTTTCATGATTACTACACTGCACTCACTTTCATGATTACTACACTGCACTCACTTTCATGATTACTACACTGCATGATTACTACACTGCACTCACTTTTATGATTACTACACTGCACTCACTTTCATGATTACTACACTGCATGATTACT
>JAOXYF010000008.1:14529106-14542108 GCA_028565775.1 Sternarchorhynchus goeldii
ACACTGCACTCACTTTCATGATTACTACACTGCACTCACTTTCATGATTACTACACTGCACTCACTTTTATGATTACTACACTGCACTCACTTTGAGGCAAGTTATGTATAAGTACACTAACATGTGAGAAAGGGAGTTATATTGAACTGCATTGTAGAGGCCCTCCATCAGTACAGTTGGATTGCAGGAGTACTGTTTCACTGCTCTGACAGACTGTCCATAACAACTCTCTTCAATTCAGCCACTGGATGCTTCCTTTTTTAGAAGATCCCCCAGCTCCACTGGCTGACCTGCAGACCTACAGCTCAAACTGTGCTCTATTTATTATCTTCTACATTCAAAAAATATGAATTGCTACATAGACTGTAATATGGAACAGAATTCATCAAAGGAAGTAAATGATTTTGGACACCGTATTATGCATGTTAGCTCATTACTGACACAGCATATTGCATAAATAATCTAAATGTCATACCACAGTCCACTGTAACAAGCTTGACAACATGCCATGTAGGATAAATCTCGCCACATCTTTATTGGTCCCTGATGTAATGTATACAGTTGGCTATGTCAATTTGATAAAGTTATTACGTTTAGGAATGTTGTGTATAAAAATGCACAGTCTTTTTCCCAGTCGATATTTACTGTGCCCTGATCTGTCTGCTGTTGAGCCAGTCATGTTCCTTGCCTCTGCTGTAGGTCTGCATGGTTTGATTTATTTTGGTAGGAGTACTGCAGCATTGCTTTAGGGTCAGAAAGGCATAGAGCAGCTAGATTCCCGCCTATGCTACACTGTCTGTGGGTTCACATGCACTCCCCATCGCTCAGCACTCCGGTCCCATTGGGGACTCCGCACAGTCTGAGGGCAGGAGTCTCAGCCATGTAAAACAATGACTGTGGTTACTTAGTGAGGTTTCGGCAGTGTCTTTATATTCATAGTTAGTTGATGAAATATGTTAAAGTGTAAGGCCCTTGTGAATTTTGTTTCAAATGTGGCTTGGTGAAGGTTAAGTTCTCATGGGTTCTCATGGGTTCTAATACAGACGTAATATTAGTCCTTGCTTGGTCTGGAAACACATGTAAAGCATGACTGTCAGTGGACACAGTAACTAAAGGACAAACCAGCAGACATCACTGTGTTCATATTATGTTTTGACATTTTAATAAGCAGCCCCATCAAATTGACATTTTTGGCCATAATGTCACACCATTAGCATAAATATAGGGTATAGGTGGATATCAGATTATCATTGGTTCAACTGTGATCATATCTGTTCTGTTAGCAAAGCTGTCTGTATTGTATTTAAATATGGTATTAAAGGAGTTTAAGCACTTCCATGTTTGTGCCCTTCTGACCCACTTAGGAGTACTAAAAAAGATCTCTCTTTTTTTATCTTAACACGTAGTTACAAGTTACAGGAAAGGTGCTTGGAGTATAGGAACTATTTATTAAGAAATCAAATTGTGTTATGGTAAATATTAAGACTTTTTTCAACTTGCTTGCTTGTTAGGATATTTATTTAGCCCCCTCCCCCCTCCCCCCCGATCTGAAGTATTCTGAGTATTGTTTAGACTGGATGAGGGCGATGAATCTCCCCTAGATAATGGCACCCTTGCTTCTATGGTGGGATTCAAAGGTCAGGCAAACAGACCCTGTCTTTGATTTCCTTTGAAGGAGTCCTAGGGCAGGCTGCACTGGTGGGCACCCCTGTGGATTTCAAAAGCCATTGTGTCCCACCCCACGAGCAAATTGGCGATGGTGCAGAGTGCAAACAGAGCACAAAGTGTTGGGGACAAATGTGCTCATGGGTGTTGGGTACACCTGCAGTGCTGTGCTCTTCCCCTGACACTCATGGAAGTGGGTGCAAAGGCCACCCTGTGGACTCCAGTAAACTCAGCCTCCAGCATGTCCTCTTGATGACTCAAGTACAGAGGGACCACACTCTGATGGATATCACCTTTAGCGCTGCAGGAGGACGTTGCTTGAGTGCACACTGGGCCAGGAAACGGTCATGAGGAGGAAGTGTCAGGCGAAGCCGTGTTGGGGAGTGGGTGGGTACCACAAGATTAGCTGTGGTCAATTGCTTGGTATGCTGTGTTACAGGAAGTTTCCTTAATTTTGAAAAGTTTGTAACACAAACAAGTCATCAAAAGCATAACACAAGCAGTACACTGTTTAAGAAGTAGGCTTTTGTCTGCTGAACAGTTTTATTTGTACAGGCAACTTACAATAGGAAATCGTTTTGGTTTGGAAGAACTGGAGATGTTTCCGTGGGGGATACCCTGCTATGGGGTCAAGCTGTTTCCCCTCACACCTAAATGAGTGAAGGTTAAGTTCTCATGGTTAAGTTCACCCCTCCCCTCAGCAATCAGAGCTCTCCTGTCAAAAGTGAGAGGAGCCTCGTGGGGTCAAAAACATCATAAACAAACCATTCCCTGACCAGGGTTAAGCATGAGCGCAATCAGCAGCCTTGATCTGGAAAACCAGTGGCTGAGTCTCCCAGTCACCCCCACCCTAGCCCTCACTGCACCTTCAGGAAAGGGGTTTCCTCTTGTGGATCATTAAAGGAACCAGCACCACCTCTTCTACAGGTTTCCTCAGGAATTCCCCCCCTTTGCCAGTGCTGAGTGGTGGGCGGTTAGGGGACACATTTCAGCTCTGATGAGTGGTAGTAAACAGTGGTCGTCTAGAGTGGGACGTTAGCAAGGGCCATGTGCTGGAGTCTGGTGAAGGCATTCCAAAAACATGCTTTAAATTACAACAACTCTTTTTTTTCCAGAGAGGGTTTGTGCCATGATCTGCTACAAAGTCAAGTAACTTATTCCTTTAACTTCGGTTGTTTGTTTGTTTTTTTCTGTGTGAATTCTTTTTTGAATATATTCTTTTTTTTTTTTTGTTCTGTTGAATATGTGGGATTTTTCAGACCAGAATGTTATTAGGAATATTAGGTTATTAGGTTCTAAGAAATTGGAATGTTCTGTAATATTCTGGTAATGCAGCACAGGTCTGCTAGTTTTTTTTCTCTCTCTTTCATTCTATATTTCTTTCTTTCTACATTTCTCTGTTTCTCTCTCGGAACATTCTGGACATATCCCTTACACACGTGTATATCTCCAGGCCGACGGAGCTCTTCCGGAGCTGCAACATCCAGTCGGATCAGGGTGCCATGAATGACATTAAACTGTGGTCCAACGGAACCATCAGGATGCCTTTCATGAACATTCCGGTTCGAGATATCCGGAAGTGTCGGCCGGAGATGTGGAAGGCCGTGGCCTGTGTACTGCAGATCAAGCCCTGCTACAGCAAATCCAGAGGCAGCGTCATCTGCAAGTACGTAACATACTGTTTTCATTTCTGCTCCATATCACTCCCAGGCTTTAGTGTTTCCTTGTCCTTTGAAGTCACTGTGACCATGTTTTGTCTTGCACATTGTTAGAACAAGAGTCCTTGGTAATTTAGATAGTATAATGGCTTCTGTTTTTATTCAACCAATTAAATATTTTTTATTTAAACTTGAAACTGTATTCTAATTCATACTTAATTTTATTTTTTCTTATAAGAAATACTGTCTCCATTTTGTGGTGAATATAGTGCTGTCCTTGTGGTTGATTACTGTAAACAGTGTGACTCTTTGACATGAAAAACCTTGGCATACCAATCAGTATAATAAAGTCATCAAGTGACAGAAAAGCACTTAGTAGCAGACAGCAAGGTCTTGGCTCAGTGCAGTGTTGTCTGGATAGCCTGACAGATTGGCACACGCACACAGACACACACACACGCAGACACGCACACACACACATACCACACACTCACTGCTCGCTGCTCCATTTGCGTTTATCGCACCTGTATTTACACTCGGAGCTAAGGCTCGCCTCATTGGCGGTCAGCAGACTCCACAGTACACACGTGTGCTCCAGGATTCCAAGGATTAGTCTTCCTCACGCAACTCCGCTGGTGAATGTTGTGAAATGATATCTCCCTGGTCTTTGACGAGAGCCACCCTGACTCCACCAACTCGGGACAAAGGCCTGCGTCAGTGAGCGATGGCAGGGTGTGACCTCATGCACATTCATCAGCTTCTCTCCTGTCCTGTCCCAGCATGCATCAGTGTTTGTGCTCAGAGAAAGCACTTAACATTTTGTTGGGGATGTTGTGGACGGTCACGTTTTTCTTACATGCTGCAGTTTTGTCAGATTTCACAGACTCGGCCTGTGCAGTCCTGACTCTCAAATCTACCCCGCATATAGCGATGCTTCCCTGTTTCAGTCGGTGTGTTTCAGTCTTTGACAGTTGACAAGTCCTCTCTGTCTGCAGATTTGTATAGTTTTGCTTTTCTTTATTGAAGCTGACAACAAAATAAGTGGGCAGGGTTTTGCAGCCCTCACATACTTGGCTTGATTCCATTAATTCCAGATGTGTTTGAAGACCGCAGAGGTATGTTGTTCCAATGCCTGACTGTGAGCAAAGAAACAAAGCAGTGAGCGTTATTGTGTCAGTGTAGGTGAACAGGACAAAAAAACAGCAGATAAACAGCCAAGATCGGAAATGAAACCCCCAGGATGTCAGATTTGTTGAGTCAGACTGTGACTGCCCTGTTAGTGACAGCTGAAAACAGGACTGAAGAAAGAGCTTCAACTGCTCCGCTCTGTTTCCAGCCATGAGGCTTTTTATGGTGTATACAGTCAACAGGAAGTAGGCTTTCATGTGATCCGTTTGAGGTTAATGGAGCACTGATGTTTGCCTTGAGCCCAGGCTGGCACAAGCACAGAGAAGTGGTGTGTTTCCATCCAATAAAGTTAACACTTGAAATGAAGGTTATACTACATACTCTAGTTTTTACAAGAATCTCTAATAATATCTAACACCCTTGTCTTATCATATGTAGAGACTTTTTATGTTAAAGATTTAGGTGATGTTTTTTCCATGTTTACAAGTATGATATTTCAAATGTAAAAATGACATTTAAAATGAAAAAACGTTGTGTAATGCATTTGGTCTACAGAACTTCTCACACGAATGAAGCCACTCTTTGGGATTGATAATGTGATTTGGACCCTTCCTTTGTACCCTCAGGTCAGACTGTGTGGACATTCTGACCCACTGTGGTGACTTCACCCGCGTCCCAGAGGGACAGACCCCAGAGCGCATCTGTGACCTTCTGTCCCCTACTGATGACCTGGAGCGATGCATCCCTCTACAAAGATACCTCAGTGAGCCACTCGTATTCTCCAACTAGAGTCTGTTTGTTTTGAACCATGAAACGAATGTGTATGTGTGACCCCCTCACTGACACCAGCTCCCAGTCCCTTCGAGAACATCATCGAGGAGGTGATCCACCCCTGCAACCCCAACCCGTGTCCCAGTAACCACCTGTGTGAAGTGAACAGGAAAGGTTGCCACCCTGGACAGGACTGCCTGCCTTACTTCTGCGTACCTGGTACGCCACCAGGCTCATTCACGGCTCTTACCTTGGCTCGGTTGAGGCAGTGGCTCTGTTTTTGGTAAATGCAAATCTCTGCGGTGGCAGGCTGCAAACTGGGCGAGGCGTCTGAATTCCTGGTGCATGTGGAGGCGCGTATCCAAGTGCCCCAGCGCAGTGGTCAGGCGGGCTGCTATGAAGTGTGCACCTGTGGCCAGAGCGGTCGGCTGGAGAACTGCTCCGAGATGCCCTGTGTCGACACCACCAAGTCCTGCATCGTTGGAGGACAGAGGAAAAGTGAGACGCACACGAGTTTTCCATCCTATACTTTCTTGCAGTTTCCAGTGTATTTTCTAACCAGGGAGTTTTGTTAAAGTGGTTCTTTTAGACAGAGGCTGCACCTTTGAGCTATTGTTGCCAGGGGCACCAGACCACTAGGTGGCAGTCAGAAAAAGAGCAGGGCTCTCAGCTCAAGGCTGATGAATGCATGAATCCCAGTGTTTAACAACACCACTGGGCTTGTGTCGAAGAAAGGACAGTCCCTCTGCAAGATGCTTAGTGACATTTCGTGCTGCCCAGAAAGAGACCATGAATCTGAAAATTATTAAACAATACGCTTTTTTAAATTAAAAAGAAATAGAACATTTAGATGCTTAAACATGAGACGTCATAACAAATTTGTTTGCTATGTCTGTTGCACTAAATGTTTGTTGTACTTTCTGGCACACGATGAAAAAAAACTGCAAGGACTAGGCTTAACCCATAGCCCAGCCCTCTCCTGCATCTGCAAGAGAATCAGAGCAAAACCACTGCATTGAACCAAGAAAGTAAAAGCCAGCACATGCTGGAATTTCCTTTCTGTGGTCTCTTTCTGTGGTCTCTTTCTGGGCAGCACGAAATGTCACTAAGCATCTTGCAGAGGGACTGTCCTTTCTTCGACACAAGCCCAGTGGTGTTGTTAAACACTGGGATTCATGCATTCATCAGCCTTGAGCTGAGAGCCCTGCTCTTTTTCTGACTGCCACCTAGTGGTCTGGTGCCCCTGGCAACAATAGCTCAAAGGTGCAGCCTCTGTCTAAAAGAACCAGTAATAATCACCATTTCTCAAATCCAGGCTTCTGAACAAGTAAAAATATATAAGAAAATTATATGGTCATAAAAAGTGCGTAAGAAGTGAGAAGTATAGTGAGTTTCTTGTGATTCAGTAGTTTTACTATTACCGATGCTCATATGTAGTTCTTTTGTAAAGTTGCTTTGTTTCTTTTTTTAGTTTGAACCTGAATGAGTTTATTGTTTTCTTGTTCATGTTTATTTTGATGCCATTTTGGGCTTATTTGAGACAGATGTGGTTTTGCTTAAAAGAAGAGGCTTCGATCCTGCTTCAGGAGTGTTAAGTGAGGAAATAAAGAAGCCTTTCAGTGTTTACGCCTGTTCTTAAGGGAGAAGTAGCATGGATTGCCACACAGTCCTCTAAGTAAAAGGAAACAGTATTGTATAGCAGGAGTATGCATTTGAGTGACTGATAAATGAAACTTGACAGGAAATTAGCATTCAGCATTACAAGAAGGACAGGGACATTTACTGTTTGTGCGAAAATATTTTATTTTGTGCAACTAGCACATTACAAGCCTAGATAAAACTGTTTGAATACCAGTCTAAAATAATACAAATGTATACCAAAATGTATACAAAGTATTATATAACAAACAAAATCATATAAGTAATCTTGAAAGGTATTCTAAACCTAAAACCTAACTGTGTTAGTGACAAATAGAAATGATGAATATCAAAACACAGATAAATGACACTTTGAAAGCCAACCCTCACTGATCCACTGCACTTTCTGTTGATGAATGAGCTGCTGCACTGTGTCCGTAGGCCACAGCACGTCTTTCAGGGTGGACTGTCGCTCCTGCTTCTGCTACGCAGGTGAAACCATCTGCACCTTCCGCCAGTGTCCCAGCCTGGAGAACTCTGATGAAGACCATCCCCTCTTCACAGGTCACTGTGTGTCTGTGTGTGTCTGTGTGTGTGTGTGTGTTATTTTTATGGATTTATTTATCTGCACACTGAGTAGTTGCACTCATTACTTTTCTTTAATTTTCTTTTTTTTCTTTCTCCCTCTCTCCTTCTCTCCTTCCCTCTCTCTCTCTCTCTTTCTCTCCCAGGTCTTCCATGCGGCTGTGCTGATCACTTTGTTCCTGTGTGCGCACATAACGGTCGCACCTACCCCAGTGCATGTGTAGCACGCTGTATGGGTTTCCAAGGCAATCAGTTTGAGTTTGGCTCTTGCAAGAGCATAGAGCCCTGCTCATCCAACCCCTGCCCAAGGAACCAGAGGTGAGACCATCCACATTGGGAACCATGTTGGCACCATTTACAATCTCAAGTTATCTAACATCAGCAAAACCACCTTACTGGTAAAAGCTATAACGACAATAAGCTTAGCAGTGATGACGTTTAGAATTATTATGTGAGCTGTACAAGAGGCGAGAGCCCCAGCTGTTTATATATCTACTAAATACTTAATCCATAATATCACTACTATTGGCAGTCTGGATTATATCAACATCTCCAGTTTTAGGTACAGTTTAGTGCACCTCCCCAACACCTAGCAAGGAAGTTTTTTCCTAGCAATTTCATTTCATAGGCACCTCCCCCATCCTCTGTTTTCACATGCTTTTCCTGGACAGCCGTCCTCATTGTTTGTTCAGGTGTGATATTTAGGCCTTTGCCCTCAGCCCAGGTTAATTTTGCCCTGAGGAGTGCTGTGGTCAGTGTGTTGTCACAACCCTTCCTCCGGATACTCCTGCTGGGCTGTGAGGCCTTTAGCCTTACAGATCAGGCTCCCTCAGGGAAAGAAAATCATGGGTCGAGTGGCTCCAGTGTCATCCTTTATCCATACGGTAATGTGTGTGTTCCTGTCCCGGGGGGGGGAAACTAATTGAGGATGTGAGCACTTCAGACATTAAAGAAATGGCACCAAAGACCTCTTCTTTTGTGCTAATCAAATGTGAATTAATGGACCATGTCGAAATTGAAACCTTTTTGCTGTCTTTATCAATCCACATTCTTTCTTTATGATCTGACTGTTCCTCTATCCTCGGGAAATGTGGGCAGAGCAGTACAGATATTGTCATAGCTTCATGAGACATCTTTTTGATTCCTTTGCCATACTTGGACCTTATTTTGTGTTGTAGAGTGCTAGCATATTGAACGCAGTGCTTTGCGCAACAGCTTCCAGAGAAAAATGTTAAAAAAACCAAAAAAAAAACACTCAAAAAAAAGTTTTAAAAAAGAATCATCCTCATTGTTTATCTCTAAGATAAATGTCTTTTAGAACCTGTTCTATGTAACACCCAACAGCATGTCTCATAACATGTCTTCCTGGCCTACCGTTGAATGAGAAAGCTTCAGTTCTTTGTTTGTTCTTATGTAAACGAGATAAAATCTTGCCATTAACAACCTCACTGGTGCGCTGTTATGGAGCCAGCCTTATTCCAGAAGGAGTCTGGTTACCACAGAGCCAAGTGCCTTAGAACTGATAGGGAGAGAACTGAGTGCTTTAGTCTTCAACAGAGAACTGAGTGCTTTAGTCTTCTGTGTTTTTTTCTCAAGTCTCCTGACAAACATCACAAAGGCAGCTTGAGTTTAAAAAGGGAGTGATAAACTTCAGGGCTTGTGTACTGCTGACCGTATCGGTTTTATGGCATGTATTGCATCTAACTTAAAATTCTTTGAGGTTTACAAAAATTACATAAAATGAAAATTTACACAGAAACAAAATAAAAAACAAACTTTTAGAAACGTATAGTGAGCACTAACACACAAGCTGTTGAAAAGCAAAGGGGAAAATTGCAACCCTAAGACACATCAACATTATGAGCATATCAACAGACAATATCAACCCAATCCTTCTGCATGTGGTAGGTTCCTTAAAGCTATTGTTCCATATTCTCAGCACAGCTGGGCTTGTGGCCTGTAGTCTTAACAGTTAAGTAAAGGTACTGTACAGTCACCTGTCTGCAGCCCTGAAGACCATTTTCCCTCTTTACCATAAGAGGGAAAGTAGAAGTGGAGTCTTGATCCTCTCGGGGAGCAGAAGCTCCATCACAGAAATGGTCAGACTGGGGAAAAGATGGAACATCATAAGCGTCCTTAAAATTTCAGACTGGCTCACTCTCTACAAGCTTTTCTTCAATGTGCTACATTGGTAAAATCATTATACCTGTGTGCTCGGCCAAGTGTCTCAAGAAGGGTTTAGTAAAGTCAGCATAACCTAATTCAAGTGCACTACCCATCTGCTGCTTCAGTACTTGAAATTCCACCGCTGCCACAACAGATGGGCTTATAGAGACTTTCTTACTGTCCAGTGAGCAAAGAGCATATGGACACTATTTCAAACTTCTATAAAAGATCGAACACTCTGCTTTAGTTTTAGTGATAGTGATTTTTTTTTTATCCATGAGTCTTAAAAATTCCCAGGCACATACTTGGCACATAGCACAATACAAAAGTCATCTCACTGTATTTATTTATACTAACTAAATGCTGCACATACAGTTGTTACTAGATGAATACAAATTTTAGTTAAATTATGTACTGGAAAGCCTCACCTAAACATGACCCCTCAGCATTGCAGAACTGATCTGCCTATAAACCAAGCGCCTTGTAACAAAACCAGCCCCTTTTCTTAAAATGCGATTGTTCCTAAAATCAGCCAATATAGACTTGATGTCTGTATTTTGCTATTTTATTTTCTGCACTGGATCTTCATCGATAACAAAACTGGTATGTAACAAAAATTTATGTTCACCAGTTAGCATTAGATAGTATCCCTACTATGGTTTTCAGCTAACACTGAAAAACCTATAGGAAACTCGGCCTTGAAACCCGTAGCTGGATAAAACACATACACTCTACTACCACATGGTGTTGTGGTTTGAACAAAGCTTACACTAAATACAGTCTTCCATCCCTGGTCACATGGAACAATAGAAGTAGCTCGGTGTGCTACCCGAGTCAAAGTCATAACAAGGAAACTATAACTCAGCACTCAGTCAGAGCTACCACAAGCCACCCCATGAAGCCATCCTAATGAAATAATAACTCAACTCTCCTTAATGACATTAACACTTATCACTCCTGGAGCTCCTTACTTATATGTAGTTTGGTCTCCAAGTCTTCAGGATCCATGGAACACTCCTCAGTAAAATTCTACCCAACTTATCAGTCTTATTTTCAAAGAAACAAAATATTCGCTTCCCTCAAAAGAAAGGGACATAGAATCTTTCGATCGATTACTTCACTTAAAATGTGAAAATAAATGCTGTGGTGGTGACAGTGTGTCCAGTATTTAAAAGGCTTTTTGCACTTAATCCTGCTTTGCCATCCCCACACTATGTGCCACATATGTCTCCCCACTACAGTTTCTTGAGCCCTGACACATGGGCTTCTGAATCACTGCTTCCTGGGTAAAAACCTGTTAGTGCCTTGCCAAGCTTTGCACTTAAAACAAATGTGTCTGTAGAAATAACAAAATCTTACATGTCTTTAGCTTCTCTTTCTTAATGTATTTCTTAATGTTTGTTACTTAATGTTTGTTGTGATCTGTGTTCTTAGTGAGTTATGAGTGTTCTTAGTGGGTGATGGGTGTTCTTAGTGGGTGATGGGTGTTCTTAGTGGGTGATTGGTGTTCTTGGTGAGTGATGGATGTTCATAGTGAGTTATGAGTGTTCTTAGTGAGTTATGAGTGTTCTTGGTGACTTATGAGTGTTCTTGGTGAGGATGGGTGTTCTTAGTGAGTTATGAGTGTTCTTGGTGAGGATGGGTGTTCTTAGTGAGTTATGGCTTTCTCTGAAATTTGTAGTGGAGAAGTTGGGTCTTCTAGCCATTCATAAAAGGTTGTACTGGAACATCCAGTAAATATTCTACACTTACTTTCATTGGCAAAAAAAAGTTCACTCTTTCAGAGACAGCTCCTCATTTGTCCCACTGACATCACTTGGTGTTCTACCCCTGCACATAGAGGGAAGAAGAGACAGTACCTCCTCATTTGTACCTTTATGTCCAGACATTGTTACTTTATCCACTTATAGTCTCTCCCTGAGTGCCTGAAGCTAGCTGTAAAAATCTGGATCAGACACACTATTAGAGGAACAGTTTAAAATAACTGTAACACCAGCTACCTGCCTGCTCAAACATTAATAAGCTACACATTTACTATCAGATCCCAGTTGAGATCTTTTTATGAAAAAAAAAAAAAGTCTGGTGACTAGGGTAGAGGGTAAATGTGAGCTGAACACCATAGGGGTGTATCCAGGTGACCTCACCCTAGACAGAAGATGTCCAACTGTCCTACAGTAATACCTGTGGCAGTGTAGTTGTATATTATCTTACACCTGCTATATTTGTGATTAAACAGCAGCATGTTTACACTTCCCTCCTCTCAGGTGCATTCCTAGACGCCGGGTGTGTCTGACGGACATGGCAGACTACCCATGTCTGCAATACGAGTGTGTGAGCCGCCCTTCGGGCTGTGACCACAACCAGCTGGATCCGGCCTGCGACACAGACAACATGGAGCACGCCAACCTGTGTCTGCTCTACCAGCGTGGCAAGAGCCTGGCCTACATGGGCCACTGCCAGGTGCTCAGTTAAATCACTGCCTTCATATACAGGCCATCATTTCTACATAAACATACACATGAATGTACAGCAACTATTCGTTCCTGGGTAAATGTCCTTAATAGGAATAGCAGCAACATGCACTGAGGTGAAGGAAACTTCTTGTTTGGCCTCCTGCTTTGGGGGCATCACTAAAATCCAAGCAAATGTATCGGTCCAGAAGCACAAGCTATTTCAGTCGCCTTCATTCATGCTTCATTTTTTCAACACTTCTCTTTATTCCTGCAGAGTGGTGTTGAAAAAATACAGGAAAACCTGACACAGCAGTGATAATCCTCTCCTCCGTTTTGGCAAAACGCTCATTTCAGATTGTGGTTTTGACGAAACATGACAAAATACCCCATGTGGTGCTTGATTGGCTGCTGGCCAGTGAAACTTGTTTGCTTGAAGTTGAAAAAAGCTATTTTCAACGCTCACTCCAAAAATCTGCCACGTTCCATAGAAATGAATGAGAATGAATGAATTGCTCTTCGCTGTATTGTAAATGCATTTTATTGTGAATATCATTTCCGTGAAGTGACACAAGGGGGCACTGTTTTGTATAGAAATAACGGCAAGCAAACTGCAGAGATTAATGCCAGCATATACTTGGTATTACTCGATGCTCTAGCTTCCAGCAGCTGGGTCAGAAGACTGTCTCAACCCCATTAACTACTGCCGTCTGCTGAGGTCAAAGCCATTCATTTACCTGCAGCTAAAAACAGTCAACTGAACACAGCAGACTGTGTTTACTGATGAAAGGAACTTTCATTACCAGAGTAGTGGAGGCTTTTCTTTTTTCTGTACTGTTTATTGCAGAAAATATAATAGGTGCCTCTGCCACTATGAGCTGAACTAATCCAGTCCAGCCTGGTCACACCTGTCTGCATCATCACGAACGTCCTGCTGTAG
>JAOXYF010000008.1:14554526-14581922 GCA_028565775.1 Sternarchorhynchus goeldii
TGACACTTGTGGTACACACCACAGACGGGGACCCGCCTTTGTTCTTTTCAGTTTAACTGGAATTATTACACAAGAAACGCTCTCTTCCATGTACAAGGTTTCTTGTTCATTTTTTTTTTCCTTCCGATTACTCTATCAGACACTGTGTCATTATTTAGCCTGTATTTTGCTCTTTTGTCTTTTCTTTTTTCTTCATCCACCGTCTTCCCCATATCCATCTCTGTCCCCCATTGCTCCCTGTTTGTTCTATCTCCTGAGCTCTTTCCCAGTAATGATGGAGAATGCACAGATGGCTGGGAGCAGGGCTCTGGAACTACCTGTGAGGACAGCTGGTGATGTCCCATTAACACTTAAAGAGAGGGCCGCCTCTGTGTCCCCAACTGTCACCTGAGCACCAGGAGGGCCCTGGCAGCCCCTGTCAAAGCAATCTGCAAAATGAGAGAGGAAAAAAAGAACTTGCCGTGTTCACTGTTTATTCTGTTCCTCAAGTAATGCAGTGTTTCAGCATGTATGCAGAATCGTTGTTGGAGTAGTTTTTTTTTTTCTGGGATAAACTTCTCACCAAGATCCAAATAAAAAAGGAAAACAAAATGTTTAAAGTGTCATAAATAACTCTAAGAGAAATGCCTTTATTCAAGTACTGAGAGCACATGTCTTCATAATTTAATGCTACTTCTGTTCATTACCTACACAACTTTGTATCTGAGTCTGAAGTACTGGGGCAGCTTTGAGGGTGGCATTAGTTAGAAACAGCCTGTAATCTCACTCGTCTCCATTTACCTTTCCTTTAACAACCTTAGACACCATCCAGGACCATGTGTTATCGAGACTCGTGATATGAGTAGGACTAATTAAAATTAAATGGCATGTGACCCTCAGCAACCTGTGATAGAAACCCTTGAGTCATTTGGGCAGGCTGACAGACAGACAGGAGAATTGCACAAAGACGCGTGTAACGACAACTGTAGCGAATTTATGTCGCCCTGCCACAGTCTAGGAACAACTTCCTGAAATTACTGACAGACTTCTCCTTCTGTGCTGGAGACGTTTCTTTGGCTAGAGATGACAGGCTAGACATGGATTTTTTTGCCAGTCAGCAAACACAGCAAAAGAACTTAAATAAACTTATCTCTTGTCTGTGACAAAAGGCCCAGATGTCTTGTGCAGGTGAATGAGGGTAAAGTGATCTTCTCGGATGCCCACAGGGAGAGAGGGCTACCCCAGGACTCCACAATAACCACAAGGAAGATATCACTCGATAAGTCAAACAAAATCAGGCGTAGAATCTGTGCTGCTTAATGGTCCACTTGAGTGACAGCAGTTAAGTGGAAAGCTTCAGGTTTTCCTGCACACAGCCAAAACAGGAAAGCTCATAAAGCTCACCACTGCCTCAGGACAACAAACAAGCATCTGAGAGGAAGTTATGCCAGTCATACATAGCAAATACATTCTTCATGCTTTAGCACAATATGTCAATCAAAAGGTGAGGTAAAAGTCTAATATAGAAATATAGAATATTATTATTATTATTATTATTATTATTATTAAGACAGTGAGAGTGAGAAACAAATTCAGACTTCAGGAGGACTCTTAGTAACACTTTATATCAACATGAGTGGTTTTAGAAGTAAGGGTGTAAAGCATAAAATCCAGTTTAGCACGCTGTGTAGGGTGTTACCGGGGTGCTAGTTCTAGAGGCATCTAGATCGTAACTCTTTCTCTGTGTATGGAAAATACACTTCTATCCGGAGTCTTCACTAGAACGCATTTTTCATAACAACAGTAAATGGTTGTTGATTTGATACATCACAATGTCTTCCCTTATCATTACAAACATTTACAAGTCTTGCCATAAGCTTGGCCTACAGGATCCCAGAGCTCACAAAGCCTTACAAAGATGATTCATTCTTCTCACCTTATGCAGTGTTATTCATGATGTAACACAGTTTATTTGCTTAATTAGCAAGAAAATGTCTTTATCTTTTTGGTCCATACATTTTGTTGAATTGCACTCCAGGGCAAAATAATTCCCTAATCTTACATGTTTGTGTTTGCTCAATTTATCCCTAATCCCCATTTAAGGATTATTAGCTGTAGTTTGGTTTTTTTTAGAGAGTAGAACTAGTGTTGACTTTTGGACACTACACCGAGTGCCATGACACAGGTCATTTCTTTTAGAATATAGTTATAGCAATGGCTTTGCTCAGTGCTAAAAAATATCTGTTTAAAGATTTATGCAAACCTGTATTTGTAAATACAATACAAGTCAAAAGTTTGGACACACCCACTCATTGCTTATTTTTAGTATTTTCTACATATAAAAAACAAAATTTGTTTATCTTAGATTTTAGATTGTTCAAAGTAGCCACCCTTTACTGTCCTCCTTATCTCCACACTGTTGGTGTTCTCAAACTTCATGAGGGTTAGGGTTGTTTTCCATGAGTCTTGAAGAAATTCTCATATGTGCAGAGCACTTGAAGGGCTCTGAAAGAAAGCTTTTTGCTGAAGGTACATTTACAATTTAACTTTTTGTGCAAATTCATTCAAATTCATTCATTTATAGGCTAATACCTTTACCAATTTGTACTTGTCTTAGAAACAAATTTAAGCATAATCTTAAGATTTGTTACTATTAAAACCATACATTCAGTCAGGTGTGTCCAAACTTTTGACTGGTACTGTAGACTATATGTTGTGTGCTTCTTAGAGACATATTTACTTCTGTTATATTTCATTCTTATATATAGTCATTATTTCACTGCATTTCAGGTGATCAGAACAATCTTCATGTTTGGTACAGGTTTGCAGAGGAGTCTTTTGAGCAGAAGCATGCTGAGAAACACCATTTATCTAAAAGCTTGTACTCACTTACATAACAAACTTTGGAAAGCACCGCAGAGGATATAATTGCCTTCATATCGCTATAAATTTGTGCCTCCTGTTTGTACTGTCAATTTGTCTAAACTTTTTTTTATAGGAAGTAGTAACTGATTAGTGTTTGATTGTCTTGCTGAAAATGCCAGAGAGCTTGAATATTCAACGTGTCTATCCTGCTTTTAAGTGAGCAAGTTATATAAACATTGTTGATTGAGGACTAAATGAATATTTGTGACTGACAAGCATAGACTACATATGCAGACAGCTGATATGACACTACTGGCTGTGGTTATTCGGCATAAACATGCCCCACCCCTCCCATCCCACATCAGAGTCCCACTGGGGCGACACACCACCATGGCCGCTGTCCAGATGGCAACCCCACGATCAGTGATGGGGGATGTTTTGAATCCTGTCATACCCACCAAAAATAGCGATAGCAGATAATGTAACCAGTCATCCATAACCTTACTGGCCGGGCTCCATCAGCCAGACTCTGCCATTTGCGTTCATGTTGCTGTTGTAAGGGTGCACAGTCTGCAGAAAGGCAAATATAATCTGTCGCAATATACAAAGGACACTGCTTCCTGCCCCCCAAGCTCCCTTTAATCAATAGCCCATGCTTTTAAGCGCAAGCATATGAAATAGATGGGATCACATCTCAGTGTGCAACCCCTGTGTCTGAGCCCTAAGAGGCTCAGAGATCAAACAATAGGTGATAATCAATCTGTGTCACCATATATGGGTACAGAGGAGTGAGAGGTTTCAGGAGGTCAGGTTCTTTGTCCTTCCCTGATGAATATATGTAGAAGGAAAGGAACGTTGACATGAGAGACACATAAAGGACCACTAACCTTGAGCAATTTTCCAGTTTTCGTTAGTAATGAACTATTTGCATGCTCTTAGTCAAAAGATTCTTTAGGTTGTTCTGTCTTTAAAGTTTTTGTTTTATTTCTACCTAACAACAGACTCCTTACATTACCCACCTTCTGTGTTACTGTTGAGATAACCTTTTATTATTTCACAACTTGTCGGTTTTTCACCTTAAGCGTCTTAGCCTCTATGAAAATGTATATTAGGTTGATTCTGTATGTATCACGATAATTGTTTTAACCTAGAGCATAATGTAGCAATATCACTGACACTAGCTGATACACACGATACCTATTCCCCTTTGTTTCGCTAACCAATTATAACATTTCAAACTGAGAGTGTTATTACAAAAAAAAAAAAAACATTTATAATATAGAGTGTTATAAAAGTGCTCTAGACGTTCAGACGACTTGTTACACGTTCGGTTCGATGTCTGTGACACTGGACAACAGCAAAATAAAGATGAAAGGTCTTGTAAAACTTCGTCCTTTAGATCAAAATGCGCTAGACAATAAAGCATCGACTGGTTTAGGAGCCGGGAGAAATAAGGAAAATAACTACATAGCAAAGAAATGTTTACCAGAGATGTCTGCGAGGGTTTACTCTGTCTGGGCGGGGAGTGGCGGTCCCAGCCAATCACACGTTTTTTTCGCTCTAACACAGACTAGCTGGAGAAGTTCTGTGTGTCAACCAGCCAGTCTAGAATAAGTCTGATAGAAGGATGGATGCAATACCCTGTTGTCTTGTGTTTGTAGTCCTGTTCTTTGGAACTAGGATTCACGATTCTCAAGGTAAGCCACCGATATCTTGTTGTACAGTCCATATTCATTTTTCCTTGAAGTTGGGTGTCGGAGCGTCCGTTGTTGCTCTTTGTTTCAAGGAGCTACGGCCCCAAAGACTCTTTTCAAAGATGGCGCAGGTCAGAGAAAACCGTGCTTTCAGAGGAATGTTTTATTGTTTGAGGGAATGTGCCCGTAAGATATAGAACAGAGTGAAACAGGTGCAAGGGCTCAAAGTGTATCGTGTCTTATTCGTTTTCAAAGTAGCCGAGAATCAAAGCACTTGCTATACACTACGACCAAGTTCTATGCAACCCGCTGTGCTTGAGTTCTGTCTGTTTGGAGCTCTTAGACGCGCTTATACAAAGTTGGCATCCTGCACTGTTCAGATGCACTGGCTAGTCAAGGTAGCTGGTTATCTAACTAGATATCCTAGGTGAGTTATTGGTAAGAGTTTATCCTCGGGTTGCTCTGTGTTTGAAGATGTGACCGACAAGCTGGCCATAAAGAGTAACGTTACCCATTCCGTAGTGTGGCAACGTTACTGAGATATTATTTTATAAACGACAGTGTTTTTAAAATATGCGAATATATGTTGATGTATTTAACTAAGTAATTAGCTAGCTAGTTGTCTGGGCGTACACATGGATGGCTCCAAATCGAAATAAATACTCTTGCCAGCTGGACTAGCCAAGCTACCGTTAGTAATACAAAACAGACCGCCTCAGGTACATTACTGCTGCTAGCTGGGCTGTACAAGTAGCTAACGTTAACACTACAGTGTTGGGTTTTGGCATTCAGCTTTCTAGCTAGCTAGAGGGGTGTTGTTTATAGCTAATGAAGCCAGTTTCATCAGCTGGCTAGATAGACATCTTTAGTCAAGCGAATGAATTTAGGCTGCAGGATTTGTAAACGAAGACCGTATAACAGTCAAGAGTAACTAGCCAAGGTGGCTACTTTGTCGGTTCGATTGTCACCAGTGACGTTTGCTAACGTTATTAGGTTGGTTGGCTGGCTAGGCTACCTGTTATTTCTTAAGGAGCGATGGGATTCAACGCCGCTAGCTAACTAGCTAACAACATCGCATCCCGAGTCGTCCCGTTTCACAAACGTCGATAACTAAACTAACTAGCTAACCAGCTACTTCGGCTAGCTGGTTAACTGCTCGACGGGCTGGCTGGCTATCGCAGCCATCATAGCTAGGGTATGCTAGATTTGTTGGTGTCGCTTTGTTAACGTTTGCCGTCTCTATCAAACGTTAGTTCTCACGTGAATGGTAAAGGTTCGCGCACGCTAGCGTTACTTTTCCAGTCGTGTTTTGTGCACGGCGACCGTGTTTTTCTCGCGTCTCCAGGTTCGCTGAGTGAACTGCAGTTTGTTATAGTGGTGTGTTCGCACGCCAGTTGCGAATTTCAACTGCTGCTGTAAAACATTTAACCTAAAGGTATCCACGCTGCAAGCCACTCTTGAGAAGGCGAGCTGGAAATGTGAGATGAAGCTGGGAAATAAATACAATAATTAACTAGTGTTGGCTCTTCTCTCTTACTATTTTTTTTAAACGTTTTTATTTAATTTCAATGTATGCCCGTTTCTTAATTTGCAATAATGTTCATTATTATTTGTATGGCATTCGCGTCAATTCACCTATTATGTAGCTTCTCAGTATAAGTGAAGAGATTCGTTGATACAGCATTTAACGACATTTAAGAGCTGGGTTGTTATAATGTGTCTTTGTATTTAGAAAATCCGATTCGCCAGCATTGACTTTAGGAATGTGACAAAGGACATCTGGCTACATAACATCTCTGGCTGCATGCATCTTACACGCGGAGTGGGAGCGTATTTATATCGTAAAATAAAAAAATGATGGAATAGGTTTGCAGGATTTCAAAGCATCAACTTTGTCACATTAGTGTTTTGTGTGTTTGACTCGCTGCTTAACCGACCAGTATTTTTTTTTTTTATTCTGTTCTTTAGGTTATGTGTTTAGCACAAAATATTGCAGTGCAAAGAAAACATGTTCCATGCTTGAGTAAGTCTGGTTGGTTGTGGGTTTTTTTTTATTGTTTTGAAGTGCCTTCATACAAGTTTAAAGAATCTAAACATACTAAACGTGTGCATTGGTTAATGCTTAGCTAAAATGATGTTGTCTGGCGCTCGGCAGAACAACACATTAACTAGCCCCAAATCGTTGTATCCTGCTGAGGATGTATGCTACATTCATATCCACAGACACTCTAGGGAGTGAGATCTGAGCCAGGGTTCAGAATGAGGCCCCGAGAAGGGGCCCTGAAAACCCCCTCAGCCGAGTAAGCACTTGATACACAGCAAATACAGTAATTTTGCATTTTCTGTCAGAAGAATCTGGAGCATTTTTGTGACCCCAAACTGCCTGTTGTCCTGGCTTACAGAACCAAAACTAATTTGACAAGTTGTGTTTGTGCCAAATGTGATTGAATTCACAATCACTGATGTGTTTAAACAGCCTTGTTTTTTTGTGGCACTAAGAATTTGCTTTGCTTGTGTTTTGTTTTATGCTCTAAAAACAAAACGTAACAAACATGCCTTTATTGAAATATGCTTTATTGATTACTACAGCATCTTGCTCTCATCTCCATACACAGTAAACCTGATGCTGATGAATCAGGTTTGAAGTAAGGTATGCTCTTAGTTTTTCTTAGAATCCTGTCCCACTGTACTGATCGAGTGTTGAAAAATTTCGATCTTACTCAAATGAATTCCCCTTCAGAGCTCTTAGGAGTTTGCTGGCTTTCCTGTAACCTTTTCATCAGTGTTCTTTTGAAATGGTGGTAAGGTAATCAATTTGTCAAGTGTATCTTACTCCTGCCAGCCTATCATTACTCTTATATCCTTTTTGTTTTGTTACATCCACACCTTTGCCAGGAGTGACATCCACTCTCATATGGTGAGAATCTTATTTTGTGTATCACAGGATGGAGCGGAGCCCCTGTTGTGGGCGCCCCATAGACCACAGCTGTCAGCTTTCATTCTCTGAACAGGGCGGTGCAGTGCCTATACGAGTCATACCTGTTTGAGGGATCATATCATATCACTTCACAGATCATAATTCCCCAACTGCACTCAGACTGTGGTGTCTGCGGTTTCGAAGACAAGAGATTGTGCTGTGATTAATGGGCTCCGTCTCTGGATTAAATCCAACACCAAATTGCAACTTGCATGGCCAACAATAGTGGCACAGAAAACGCACAGCAGTCCCGTTGCTGAGCTAGTAGTTCTGTCCTAATCTGCAGCTGATAATGAGTGAAGAAAAGCCCACATGACAAAGAATACATTTAGAGTTGCGCTGCATACTACACTGATCCTTCTTTGACGTTTCCATAAGAGATTAATGCCTTGGTTATTTCTGAGTAGTGGAGTGCTTTGGAGTCGGTTTATTTGGTTTACTGGCAACTTTGACGGGAACATTGTCAGTTTTACTGCCCTCCTCCCCCTTAGAACTGGTTTCATCAAACAGCAAATAGCCTTCTCCGTTTGGCAAAACAAGTGACCATGTTTATGATTCCTCATGTGTATCTGACATGCATAAATAAGTAAATGGAGTGTGACCTGTCATGTTTGACTCCTTAACAGTTAGCAGTACCTAAGGTAATGAAACCAAGGTAAAGTTATGGCACTTAAACATTTTAGTTTAAGGACTGTGTGGCTCTTATGGTTCCTTTTATTATCAGGCTTCATTAGCATTGTTGGTTTGTTGAACCCTGTACCATGTACCTGATGAGTATGGTTCTCAGAGCCACTGATAATGTAATCTCATCCTAAAAAAGACATTTTGGTTAGCTTGGAAAGGGTTATTGCTATTGTCAAACAGTGATACTGCACTGAAGTCCTGCAAAATCGCATTGTCATGTTGAAGCTTCTCATGTCTGTTGGGGCACGGCCATATCTGTCTACTGGGTCATTATTAGCCAACTATTCTATCCTATTCCTTCCTGTTCTACCACAGTATTGTCATCATGTACTGTAGCTGTCTGATCCACTCTGCTTGCAGACATCTCAGAATAGTCTGGTTCCTCCTGCTGAATTTCCTATTTTCTCTTTTTAGTTTCACTTACAAAAAAACATTAGAAACCTGTCTTAGCTTTTCGATCTCTTTCTTCTCCAACATATGACACGTGTGGACTGTTCAGAAAGTGTTTTAGAAATTACTAGCAGCAAGCTATGGTTCATGAGGGTATTTACCGTCAAGTAAACAAAGACTTGTATTCGAGTAGCTTATAAGGCTTTGTGGGGGAGGTGGTTTAGATTCCCCACATGCAAACCCACATCTGTCGCAGACAAAAGTCCTGCAATAATGAGCTAGACTGAGGGAAGGGCTTGGGTTCTGACCTATGGAAATGACTCTGGGCTCACATGTCTGATGAAAAGGGGGTTCATGTCATGGTTTTTGAAGAAGAAGAAGAGGGGGAAGGGAAACTAGCAAGGGCTCACATGGTTGGAGAGCGTGTATGTAGCACATGAGTAATAGCGTGTTGCCCACTCCCCATCCCCCTACATAATGCCATGCCACACCTCGTTTTTTTTTTTTTCCACTTCTCGACAAGCCAATGATGTGCGACAAACTGTTTGGGGGAGCAGGTTACCAGGAGATGGCGAGTAATTCAGCTGCACATGAAGGTGAATGTGAGGAGCTGTAGAGTGTTGCTTGCACAGATGAGGATCCCATGTGATCTGCTACCTCATCTCACATTCATTTCCATTGTTCCTCCTTGTGTAGCTTAGAAGCTTCCAAGAAAACCTTGCTTGTCTGCAAGAAAGGCTGAGTAGATACAACTTCATTCGGACCCAGAGGGTGTGAAATGAAGTCCTTTTTTAGCATGGTGAAATGGCGGCAGTGATGGAGGAAGTGGGTGGTGAAGGTGGAGGAGTAACGGACAATCCCCAGCATTACAAGAGCTTGAAGTGCCCTGCACTGATGAAGCACTCACTGCCCCTCAGTACAATCAGTAATTTTCCGAAGAAACTACTGTCACCGCGAAAGTTTATTTTGCGCACTGAATGTCACGTTACTCTGTAGTCTGTAGTTTGAGAACAGGATCTGTTCTTATCCCTACTGACTATGCTTTTGGTTTTTTGCAAAAGGATTTCCCCATTTTAATGCTACACAAATGCTATTCACTTAATTCAGCATACTGCCTTGCAGAGATTTTTTTGTACTTCTGTAAATATTGTGCATTATCTTTTCTTAGAATTGCTTAATGTCATTATCTTTTCCACTAAAGTAAGCGTACGTTACCTGGTGAAATGCCATCCGTGTGAACTGCGTCTCAGGCAGGCGGCGTAACTGTAGATTAAGCTTTCCACTAAAGGGTGATTTCTGTTCCTTTAAATAGTAGGCTGTCTTTTGGTTTTTAAACAGTCTGCCAATGCTATCTTGGTGTTTTTATGGATTTAAAATAGCATTTCATAGATTTGAAAGTTTAGAATTGCATCCTTTAAATTTCAGCTCCTAAGAAAGGCTTAAAACTAATTAAGGCGATACACTGTAGAACAAACACTGAAAAAGGTTTCAGAAGGCACCCTTGGGGTCTCTCTCTCTCTCTCTCTCTCACTCACTCACTTTGTGGCTGTCTCACCATTGAACATTACTTCACTTCTTATTGCTGAAAGATTCAATTATGGCATTAGAGGGTAAAGCCACCAGCTCCAAAGATGTGTAATTTAATTGCCATTGATTCTCTGAATTTGTGTGCATTGTCTTTGGGATTGTTTCTGCTGCCTTGCTGGGTATTACATTAAACATCTTCCATCCTTTTTATTTCTAGTCACTTTGGAGATATGAGTCTTCAGCAGATACCTGAGTCATGGCCTTGCACCTCCTCCCACATGTCTTATTTAATGTTAATCAAATTGTGAACTATAGGATTAAGTTAATTTAAGGTATTAGAGGACCTCAGCGGTCCAAGATTAAGTGCTTTTAAATGCAAGGATGTTTGAACAAAGGACTGCTGAAATGGAACTTGGTCATCGACTATTAGGTTTCTTTAGGGCTTGTAACTAAACTTGTCATGGGAATGAAAATATAAAGGCTTTTGTCCTTAAAAAGGGTGTGAAGCTCGGGGCACTCGCTTCTGTTTTTATTCACAGTGCCACAATGTAATTATAATGTGACTTTACATTGTGATGATCATTTCAATAATTATTACAATGGATATTCTGCTATTTATACTTCTCTGCTCGTATCACTTTTGATTATATGTGTGTATTTAATCTGAATTGTTTCATGCTGTGCACATTTTTAGTAACGAGGGCACAGAATTATAGTATTTAGAAATGGTGTGGATGGATTGGCTAGGGAAGTCCGAGCCAGGAAGCCTGAATAGTGACTGCTCTTTTTTTTGCTTGATTAGCATTACATGGTGCCCTTTATCATATTCTCAGCACTGACATTCTAAAATGAAATCTCCAATATTCTTATTTTTTTTCATAATTTATTATGATTTTTTACAGTGTATAGAAAAGCCTTTAGTCAAATTGTTAATAAGTGAACTAGATCAGATAAAGTTGTGTTATAATTACTTAGTTAGATTAGATTTTCTGGCCAACTTACAACGATCTAAAATGACGCATCAAAGTTGTCTTCATCAAAAACAGAAACACCAATTTTTATACAAGATCGTGCTGTATATATTCTAATAGGCTACACCACCTCTTACTTGAATGTAATTCTGCTTCATGTCTTCCTGACTCTTACCCAAAGTTCTGAATTTTGCAGGTATGCAGGACTTTTAGCCGTCATGCTTTTCAGAATATCTGATCACTTGTTTATTTTAGTCATACTACTGAACTTTTGAAGTGCAGATTTGCTTCCTTTAGGAGTGCAGGCCTTCACAGAGCCACTCACTGCCAAGTGATGCTTCATTCAAACACACAAAAAAGGTCTAAAGTCTGTTTTGATTCACTAGATGTTTGTTTTGCAAGGTTTTATTAATTTCAGCTAAAAATTAGATGCTATACTGATCATTTGTGAATGTCGTGATTGAATCTATGTACATCGGTGTAATGTACATCTATGCAATAAATTTTATGCTTTGAATTTTCTCATCCATCTTGTTTGATGAACTCGACAGTGAACGCAAAACCCTATTTACTGGCAAAGTGCCCTTTATGCACGTAAGATGTTCGTCTTTTCACATGATTTATTTATCCATGACCACTCATCGCCTTGTTGATGTGGCGATAGAGAAATAATTATTGCTTGGTGAAGAGCTCTCTATTGAAATAATTATGAAGTTGTACAGGCCAAATGTTAAAATTTAGTCTGCAAACAAGTGGCAGTAGCATAATGTATTAGAATTTCCCATTAGCCACAAGTCTGTGTTCAACAATACCTTGTGGCAAGGTCTTGCCTATTAGAGCTCTATCCATAAATAGCATGTCAGCAATGTCTTCCTAGGGATTGCGTTTGGCCCCTTGAGCCTCAACGTCTTCACTCCCACTCCAACCATGTAGAGCTCATATGTCTGAAGTCTGATGCCTATGGACTGTTCTTTTAATAGTGTGTTTTTACAGGGGAGAGGGGATGGGTGTGGGGCGAGAAAAGCCCTGGTGGAAAAATGGCACTTATTGCAGAGTGGAGATGAAAGGCACTGGGCCAAGCTTCTGTGTGAACCACTGGAAGTGCTTTAGTGAAGAGGTGTGTGAGGAACAAAGAATCACATCCTCTCCTCTCTTCTGCTGCTTCTACACCATACTGACGATACCAGCCAATAAAAATGAATCCATATGTATCAGACTGGGTAATATTACAATTTATGTTGTACGTCTTGCTTATTTTCACATATCGGTCAGCATTGTGATTACATTAAATGTCTGTCTAATGTTCATACACGGGTTAACAAGGGAAATCGTGTTGCATGTTCATTTAGCCATGTCTGGGCTTTATACACTTTATGCCATTTAAGGCTAATAAGACAGATGTTGTTTAGAATTGATTGGGGAAAATTTGCATATCTTTTGTATATCATTTTATCTTGAGAATCTTTCCAGAATTCTGAAATTAACCTCGCTAATATATTTAAGTTCAAAGTTCTTGGATGTATTTAGTTGTGCGGTTTTGGTTGTTCCAGCCACTGTATTTCATGCCGGCACACTCATCGGACAGCTCAGTTTGCTGACGCTGTCCCAAAATAGTTCTGGCTTTGGGACATGGTCCTCCCTGCAGAATTCAGACTTGTTCTCTGCACCACACCATAACCACACCACACCACTTTTCCAGCCAAACACTGAGTCAGTATTTACACACATCTCCACTCTGGGTTCACTGCTTCCAGAATGACATTTAATTGACCAAAAGCGCATTCAGGCTAAAAATGTGTAGATTGGGGAAAAAATTGGTCAGCTTTAGTGTTGTGCGTCGTGTTTACAGGCCCCGTAGGCCTGTGGGAAGTGTTGGCTGACCTCAGCGCACTCTGCCAAGGCTGCTGAATGCTAGGGTTAGACATGTTCTGTTTTGTTCTCTGTTAGATGATGTTTCAACCTGATGTTGTTGGTCATGGTTAAGTCGTCTAGAAAGTGCTGAGCTTACATATAGGCAGCATCAAATTATTAAAGTAATAAATTATAGATTTTTTTTTTTAGATCTAAAGTCCTGCTGTTACCGGTAGTGGGTAAAAATCTGGAGTCAAAGTAAATATTTATATAATCTTGATTATTAATGTGCAGTATTTTTGGAAAAACCACTTGCTGTACTGAACTTGAGGTACTTGTTACTAAAAAGCCAGTACGTAGTCATGCTGCTGGGCTTCTTTCTTTCATTTTGAAGTAAATTGGGTATTTGTGCAGTATACATACACATTAAATTTGGAAATGGAGTATTAGGTACAATGTTGATGCATTAAACTATTTTTGACACACATAAACCAAAGCTGCATAATCTTTTTTTAATGGTTTTTGCAAAATTGTTCTTTGTACAAATGCTCCAGTATATAAATGTTCCTGTAATAAATCAGGTTTTTTTTAATTATTATTTATTTTCCGTGACTATCCTGATCAAGCTTAGATGCTCCACATGTGGGTTTTGTGGCTTCATATTTCATGATACAATTTTAAAAAATGACGGTCAGAATAATGCAGAACAGCCCGTCACGTCACATCACACACCTTCACTGCTGTGCTTTAATATGTGTTGAGCTGTATTGTAATGGAAAGCAGTAACATTGAAATATAGTGTTTTTGTACGTATGGCGCAGCCCTATAATCAAGCCGTTCTATGGCTAGGATTGGATGTCTTGATGCCTTGCAAAAATGCTCTTTGGTTGATGTACCTTTTTTACACGGCTTGGTGGGATAGTGCAATTATCTGCACTCCTCGATGATTTTTAGTTCCATCACAGTTCACCCTGTCTGCCATTTACACTGTGTACTTGTCCATGTCCGTAAAGTTTCTGGTGTTCCTGCTAGGGTTGGGGTTTATCTGCTGTTTAATTATGTAAAAGGGAAAAAAAATGTGGTGTTTTATCAACATGATTAAAAGTTTTTTAATCACATGCAAATTGCCATGTCAGTAAATATTCCATCATGTGTGGAAAATGATTTTCAGTGTTTTTTCCTCAAATATGGAAGTGCAAGAAAGCATTTACTTGTGTTTTTGTTGCTAAAATACTTGACATTTATTTGCCAGTGGTCTTCTCAGAGGAAGTGTCGCACTTCTGGTAGCTTTAGATTAATGTCTTTTGTGTATATACCCTGCTAATTTTGATACCCAACTTTATCATTTCAATATGTGGTTATTTGAGTGCATCACTGAGGTATGTACTTTGTGAATGATTGTAATTAATTATTTAAGGCATGCTGTCCTCTCAAAGTACCAATTTGGCCAAAGAAAATTGTCACTTTGTGTCAATACATTTTCACATCAGTGACATTGACTAATTATTTCGTGGGCTTTGAGCGATGATTGAGTGATGCCGGTCTCTCTAGTTGAACATTTTCCCGTCCAAGGATTTTTATTAAAGCTTTTTAAGTGGAGGTAGCTCACTTGTGCCCATGCCAGCATTCATTGCATTTTCAGTAGAAGAAACCTCACAGCACTACTGAATAAGAGATTGGATTTGACATGTGCTGGCAGAGACCGTCCCCAGTCGAGAGAAAAAGATTGTCAAAATGTTATTGGTGAACCTTTGTCAATAACAAGCTTCTGTATTCCTCTGTTGCCTCTTGAGTAGTTTTTATTTATTTATTTTAAATAACTATATTCAATATGAATATTTTATTAGTGGTGTAGCTTTTCTGTCCAATGATCTGGCTTTTGGATTTGGACCACAAACTCAGTGTTTTATAAAAATGTTAATTTGTATGTTCATGTGTGGATGAGATTTACTAAATAATGATGTAGGGAAATGCACCTATTTCTCTGTGGCACTTCATTAGGATCCTTTCCAGTTCTGTGAAACAAGCAGAGTTCCTACACAAGAAGAAAAGAACGGAGCGCGAGCCAAGGAAGAGAGAGCAGTTCAAGTGAGCTCAGTGTTTACCATGAATTTGAAGCCTGGCAGGAATCCAATTCATTGGGCTACAATATAGGCTCATGTGCTGCGTGACTGTACTGCAGAGTTTTGTCTACACCAGTCTATATGCAAGGAGCCGCTTTCACCATATACGTTTGCAGGTGCACCGTCTCCATCCAGGCTGAACTTGCTGTAGAGCGTGGAGGTAGTCACACAGGACGAGTAGTTTTATGTATAAATGTATAGTTGTATGTTAGCTACTGGACATTTTGAGGTGTGCGATGGGTTACTTTGTGCTTCTGAATATCTAGGAAAAGGGGCTAGAATGGGGTGTAGAATATTTTTTTTAAAGCAAATGACCACATGAATGATACGGTGGGGACCAGTTTTATCCTTCTTTGAGCATCATACTGATTCAGAAGAAGCATCAACATATGCAAACGCGAAGCTGAGTAGTGTCAGGGCTGTGTGGCTTAGTGACAGAGCAAGGTCCCCACACCTCAAAGTCCCACAAAGAAATGTGTGTGCTCTCACCTACCCTAGGCTGTGCTGTCATGGGGAAGAAGGGTTGGTGAACACTGACTAGGTTTCTCTTAAGGAAACAGCTGAACGGTATCATTGGGAAGGAGTGGATTTTTCTTGTCCCTCCAGTGTTTTGAAGGCCATCTTACTGGGTACGTAGCCTAATAGTTTAATAATATCGAAATCGTTATTTTTATCATGCTACCCTTTTGGCCTGGCAAGACACGACGAGACAGAAAGGTGTGTAGCTAAAATGTCTGGTTAACCTGAATTAAAAAATGTTCATTTGATGCATTAAGTTGATAAATTACAATGAAAACAACTGGAAAAATTGGGAGTATTGAAGAGACATATGAACTGTCTAATCAGACTATTGTTTTAGTACAAGTTAACCACAATTGCATTTTCTTGTGTATGTAAGCTCAGCGTGGTAAATGTAGGCAAACAAAAGGCCCTTATGCACATGCCATGCCTTGAAATCAGCCAATCAGAGAATCTTTTGTTCCTCCTCTGTTTCTGTGTCCTCTTCAGTAGCGATCTAATAGAGCCCTCCTCTGGATTAGCCCCATACCATTACTAACACACATACACTGTTGATCTAATAGAGCCCTCCTCTGGATTAGCCCTATACCATTACTAACACACATGCACTGTTGTCTGCTGCCCGGCTACAGCTCAGTGCATGTAAACTATATCAGTGTTGTAGCACTGAGGCGCTGTGATGAAGTGCAGTTGCACTCTGACCTCATTCTTGCACTGTCCACACTGCTGCAGTACGAGTGTGATCATCAGCATGCTGACTTTCCTGTCATTTTCACCATACACACACACACATTTGTATTTGTACATATATTTATTTTAATTCACATTTATACACACGTACGTGTGCATAGGTACAATTATTAGTGTATGACATCTCGTGGAGCATCCAGCATTGAAGGGGGAGGACAAAACACAAGCAGTGATGGGGAAATGTGAGAAAAGAGTGACCAGAAGACGTGAGACCCAGCACTTCAAGAGTCTAGTGAGAGTGCAAGCAGAGAATGGGAGAACTGAGGAGATGGGCAGTCATCTCAGCTTGGCAACCTGGTGGGTAGTGCTCAGTCAGCTGTGAATGAGTTCTTGCCCTCCGGGCACTGATGGAAAATTGCATAACTGAATTGAGAATGCTCTTGAGTAAAGGCATTCATGTAGGCTTTTCTCCCCACCCCATCCAATATATTTTTTAAATGGCTGCTAACTAAGCTGGGGAATTTATGTTTGAATGAAAGACCCGTGGCAAGTAGATCGATCTGTACTGATCTAAAAGAGGTTTTATTCTACTTGAAGTTCTAGTCTTAACCATTTATAATTAATGTTTCCAGGTTACCATAGATGAATGACATAGATGTATCAGCAACCACAAGTCTTCAGGGCATGCATACGTTTTCACACCTCTTATCTGGAGTCCTTGTGGTTTCTCCACAAAGGAACCCAAATTTGCAAGGTGACTTACCATTTATCACTTGAACACTCTTAAAACCTTCCCCCCCCATTCATTTATTTATGTTTATTTTATTTATTTATTTTTAAATTACTTTTTTTTTGAACACACATATTGCATTTTAAACCAGCAGCTTTTATGCTGAGAAGTAGGTGGTTGAAGGCACCTTTTTAAAATAAAAAGGTTATAATTCTTATTCTTAATATACGACTATTTAATTGAAATTTCAGCCGTGTTTGGTACTGCTGATCCTTTACTACAAAATTAAACTTTTTTTTTAAGCTGGAAATTGGGGGCTTGTTGTCATAGTTTCCACAGATTCCAAAGCTCAAACTTTATCCTCGTACCCCATGAGGTTTCAGTGCAAACCAGGTCTATTGGCAGATGATCATTCAGAGCAAATTTCCTGCACAAGCTCAACTTTCCCAAAGTTTCCAGCTTGGTAGACTAAATAAGATCTTATTGGTATTTCCATTTGTTCATTATTAGGTTGTTGATGGTACTAGCCTACATTATAGTATAGTCAATGGGCCTGTTTAAACTGTGTTTCATGTATCTGTGTTGAATCCTGAGATGTTTTTTTAACTGTATGCACTTGTACTATGTAGTCAGGTGGATCTGCAGGTTGCCAGATCAAAATCTGATTATTGTTGAGCATTATAATGCAAATCCCTATTGTACCTCCTTCCTTGTTGTACCATAGGCCCCTTCTGAAAGTTATAATTTTGCATATTTTTAATTTTGCTGAAGTTGGAGGAAGGTGGTTCTTCCCCAACCATTATGTTATGGTATGTTATGTGATTTTTGAGTTTTATTGACCAATTTAATTATCAGACCCCTGACTGCAGTAACCAAGAACACTGACATGTTAAACGTTTTTTCCCTACATTACAAAAACATTGATATGATTGCTGGAAATAGTAGCTGTGTCGAATCTCTGAGTTTGTGATTTGATAACATGTATTAGTAGGGATAAGAGAATAAAAATCAGAAGCTTCCCCCCTGCTGGTTCAAACACCTAATCTCCAAGAAGGTTAGGTGTTGTCGCTTCACACAGGAATCGACTAGTCACAGTGACTACACATTCACAATGCTGAAGCAAATAAATTATCTGCTTTCCAAAGAAAGAAAGAAATAGCTATTGTGCACAACAGTTCATCTAACTAAAGTTTCAAGATCGCAACAGGCTTAATTTTCTGCATCAGTTTCTCACAAGGCACCAGCAACTCTGAAACACTTTCTTGAAGATGTGTGAAGCCAGTCACTACATCTTGTCAAGATGCTGCTTGCATGAGATTGTCAGGTAGCTGAGCGCACATGGATCACAGACCGCGAGCGGCTGCCTTGCTGTAGACCGACGGGAGAAGGCAAAGCCAGAGTCATTCTTCATAACCAGAGAGTAGGGCCCAGTCACTCTGTGTTTGCACTCCATGGATGTCAATGGCATCATCAAATTCTAACTCTGTTACTCCGCGATGCTGCTCTCAGCCAGTTGCAAACATGAGCCCATATTTCAGGAAATATGATTAGGCTATTCAATGTAATCACTAAAATATCTCCCCCTGTATTTCTTTCCTTCTGTAGCATGTGCCTTGTACTGGGTTTGTCGTTTGTAACTGCAGCTGCATGGGATTTCTACCATTCCTGTATATCACTGGTGTCGTGTCTAATTACTGTGTTGCTAAGACCAGCGCGTTACTTTCCACAATAACTATAGTTCCCTGAGTCTGTGCATTTTACTAGAGGTCCTCGAGTCCGTAGTTCAGCTGTGCTCTCCTGTCTTAATGAGCACTCGCCAAATTCTCCTTGATCATAAACAGAACTCTAGACTGCAACCAATTTTATTGAATTTTCAACACTGCTGTTTTCTTTGGTATTACTTGACCATTTGACCGGAGGAGATTGCTAGTATGAATAGCTTTTTTTCCCCTCCAGTTTTGTATTTATTTCTTACTTTCATTGTTATCCTAAAATGCAATCTGCCACCATTTTCTAAGTATTGTCATTTTTCTACGTATCGTCATAACTTGTGTGTTCAAGGTTAGGTAGTTGCTAAATGAAACGTTTACTGGCTCGTTGAGACTTTTTGACCACGCCTTTGTCATAGTAAGTTATTAACAGTGACTCACCAGAACCCATTATACACCAGAACCCATTATACACCATGCCCAGGGAGTTGGTCTAGTAGTTTGCTTCTTCTGCCCCTCCCCCCCGTTGCATTAGTTGTGTTACTCAGCCGATTCAAAAAGCCGTTTAGATTTTCTTCTGGAAGGTGTTCAAGTGCACGCGGGCAGCCTGCGTTCTAAAGACGCGCCGGGCTCGTATTCGCACCAACTCGCCGTTTTCCCCTCTTAACTCGGCCCGAGTCCTTCCGTTGAAACGTTCCTCCTTACGACCCGCTTTAGGAGAAGTGACATCATGATATTCTAATTTATGCTTTGAGTTCAGAGGCCCATGTAGACCATCAGATATGCTATGCTGATGTTCTTGCCTGTGGTTTAGTGTGTGTGTAGCCCAACCCTCCAGAATTCCTTTGTCACTGGCCTTGCATGTTGCTTTTTTTTCTTTTCTTTCCCTTGCCGCCTTTTCTCATGCTTCTTTCTGTCTGGGTTTCACTGCTCTAGCTTTTCTGTCGTTCTCTTCTCCTTCTGTAGTTCTTTTGTCTCTCGCTCTCTTTGGCTGTTTACACTTCTGTCTTTCCCCTGCCCTTTGCTTTTTCAAGGCCGTCTTTCACTTATTTCCGTTGCAGCGACCTTGTCCAAAAAAATAAAATAAAATTCTCTCAACCACTCAAGCAGGCGGACTGATGTCCCTCGTCTGTGCTGCGCTGCCTCAAGTGGGGCCGATTTCAGGCTAAATGTTCTTGCCCCCACCGTGGTTCTAGCACAAACATGTTCGCACGGCAGAAGTCATGTCTCTTTTGAGCTCGTTCTAGAATCGGCAACGTGCTAATCTATGATGTTAAACGGCTTTCATTCAAGGTATGTGTAGCAGCTAGATAATGGAGTGCATTGTCTGAGCAGGTCCAGACAGATGGGAAACAGTAGTGACTGTGTTTTGGCTGACCTGTCTGTACTGTGTCTGAACATTGTCCTCGTGCCACTGTGGCTGCCAAGGTTGACGCAGGCGTGTGCCATGGCTTCTTCAGCATGAGAACGAGTTCACCAGGTGCATGTCTGATGAAACCTAAGCACTTGTTTTTCAAGTTGTTTTCAGCAGTGGGGAAAAATGCTAAAGAAAAAAGAAAGCCCACTTCCCTGGTTTTTATTTATTTATTTATTTTTTAAATCCACTCTGAGTGTTACCTGGTCATTAACCTAAACGCAGCCGTGAATCATCTATGAACATCTTTGTTCTGAACGAAGATGTTTTTTGGAATACTTTTTAAATCAACAGTTATGCTTTGCACCTAATTTGACCACTAAATGTTGTTTGAGTAGAGGGTGCAGAACGCAAGATTTATTTATTTTTTAAAAAGATTTACCAATTAGTAAATTTTGCTTTGCTAGTGATGAGCCAAGGAAAGCTCTTCAGTTACCTTCTACCTCATAGCACCTTCTACCTTCAGTTACCATCTTCCTCTGTATCCTAGCCTCTGCTAGCTAGGCATGATCTTTGCTGTAATGACCTGAGAGCAGCTTTTGGAGAGCAGGCATCTTTTATTATTGTTTTCTTTTCCATAGTATAGTAATACAAAAGTTGTTATTCATAAGTAAAAGTGTTCGAAAAAGTGTTGTTTTTTTTTTTAGAGTGAATGTGCGCTTTCCAGTGGAGAGCGAGTTATTGGAGAGGATAGTTATTTTTTCAACTCGGATGGAGTATCATTGCTAAAGCCTACATTTCTTTTTCCTAAAGGTGTGTTTTTAATTGGTTGGGTTCTATAGCCTCATTTATTGGTTTGCTGAAAACGGAACAAATGACTTAAGGAGTTACTGCCTACTAAGAAATTATTTAAGGAAACGTTGTCAACCTTCCTCTTAATAAAAATAACAGCAACAACAATTAAGTAGATCAACACACATTGTTTTGCATTAGTGTACATTTCTCTGAAATCTTGGCTGACTTGCAGCTTAGCCAGTTGCTCTTTTTAAAAACAAAATGGATCCTTTTAAAAACATCCTTTTAAAAACTCACTCTACATTTCATCTCAAGAATGTAATTATTGAAAGATTATGAGAAGGACTGAAGGCTTCAGTTCAAGAAGGAATCCAACAATCAATGAACAAGTAACACAGTAACTCGCCACAGCGTGTCCTCTTATCCTTTGTAAAAAGGACATGGTTAACCTGCTCTCTCGTTTGCCTGGTCTTTCTTACAGCCTTACAATGCTACTGTCACCGCTGCCCAAATTCCACGTGCAACACGGACGGCTTGTGCTTCGTGTCCATCACCAAGACGGCGAGCACGACCACGCAGCAGAGCTGGTGCATCAACGACAGCGAGCTGATCCCGCGCGACCGCCCCTTCATCTGTGCGCCCTCCACCAAGGACGATACGGGCATCTACCCCATATGCTGCAGCACCGACTGGTGCAACAAGAACCCAGACCCCGGAGTATTCCCAGGTGAGCGTGCGTGCGAGCGTGCGAGCGAGCAGGGAAGTGATGCAAGCCCCATGGCACACACTGCAACGAGCCCTTCATCATCTCTGCTGGTTCTTGTAGGTGGAGGCAGCCCATCGTCTGCTTTCTCGTTATTCAGACGACCTGAACAACAAGTCTACTGTCTGCTTTCGTGCTGAATTTGGACAACATGGTATTTTGTATTTAGTGGGTGTGTTTTTGCTCTATCTTGGTCTAAGCATATGTAATGGATCATTTTGTAATGGCAGAATTGCATAAATATGCATTTGGTTTGAGATTTCTGTGTCTATAAAAATGGATTTGGCATAGATATACCTGTAAATTGGTTCAGCTTTACCTGGCAGTAGTTTGTATAGAGCATGTAGTTTGCTGTCCACTGATTCAGTACTGTGATTCAGTACTTCTTTAATCCATGGACTGCTTACTGTCTTTATTACACCTGCCTGTTATTTGAAGCTGTTAATAGAAATATGCATTTGTCACATATAGCGTTGTGAGAGTGCCCACATTCAACATGTGCAGGCACACACACACACCCACCCACACACCCACGCTCGTTTCCTGCCTTCCACTCTGTGGCAACATGCTGTGTGTTTCTGCAGGAACTGTTATTAAGTTATTACCCGAGTCATATGGTCAAGAAAAAAGGCTTGTGTGCTCCATTCTGCTCTTAAATGCCTCCATCAATTCCGTCAGCAGTCGCGCACTGCTAAAACCCCAGGCAGAAATCTTCCATCGCAACATACAGTAACAAGCAATTAAACTGGCCCTCTGAGCAGGGTGAGAATGGCTTCTTGAAGAAAGTCTTTTATGTTTCACAGTCTCATTCGGCGTTGTGGTCACGGCAACGTCAGCGCCGGTGATTTTGAGCACATTTGTATGTCCGTGAAGGTTCTGAAAGGAAAGATGAAGACATCTCTGCGTGCTTGGGCACATCTGTGTAGGAGGAGCACGGAATGCGTTCGGATGGCTTCAGCCTGTGCTGCTGGAAACCACGCTCTTGCAGCCCTGAAGCTTTTGTTGTTTTACGAAGGTTGATGGCTGGCAGACAGGGTCAGCAGTATCTGCAGCGTATTGTTTTGTAATGGATGCTGTTGCTCAGGAAGTTCCACTGACCACTTGAGATGACTGAGCAGACATGTACTGCTCCTTATTAGGGTCTGCCGCCTTGGAGTCTAGACAGCTGTCTACAAAAGCTCGTCATTATAAATAATTGCATTATTAAGTGTACATAAGGTGATTAGGTTGGAAGGGAGAATCACATGTCAGTCATGACTCATTTACTTTCTGAAGGCCAGACACACAGAGATCCTGCTTAGAAGCTAGCAATGGTTGAAGGTCTAGTTACCTACAGCAGTAACTTTTGTATGCATGTGCTTCTCTTTCTCTCTCTCTCTCTCTCTCTCTCTCTCTCTCTCTCAATCTCTCAATCTTTCTCACCCTCCATCTCCCTCTCCGTCTCGCAGTGCCAACAGTGAAGACCCCCCCCTTGGGCCCCGTCGCCCTGGCAGCCATCATCGCGGGCCCCGTGTGCGTGCTCTGCTTCGTGTTGGTCACCGTCTTCTACATCTGCCACAGCCGCTCGGTTATCCACCACCGCGTGCCTAACGAGGAGGACCCCCCCATGGACCACCCCTTCATCACCGTGGGAACCACACTCAAAGACCTCATCTACGACATGACCACCTCTGGATCAGGCTCTGGTGGGTTTTGCACGGGCTGGTTTTTTGCTTTTGTAGCCTTAGGGGCTTTGCTTTCCACAGGCACAGCACTGATGCCTCAAAGGCTGAAGCTTTTCCACCCTTTCATTGGTTATCTCTTCCTGTAATTATCTGCTGAGATGCCTGAATGCCTCCCTACCTTTCGCTTTGCTGTTGTGTACCAGCATAGCCTCTCCGAGTCTCTGTGTCTCTGCTTTTTTTGTTTTGTTTGCATATTTCTCTCTTCCCATCCCTCTCCTCACTCCGAGTGATAATGTGTGAATGTTGTTCGACGGTCTTTGACTGAATGTTTGGGTCCCTACGTTCTACATGGTTCTGTATGCTTTTTTGTTTTGTTTTCTATGCATGTCTCTCTCTCTCTCTCTCTGTCTCTCTCTCTGTCTCTGTCTCTCGGTGCCTCTCTGGCTCCTCCCTCTGAGTGAGAGTGTCTGTATATTTACTGTGCTTGGCAGTTTTGGTGCTTGATAATTTTCCATAAGGTTTTGCATTTTTTTGTATATATAAAATGCATGTATAAATATAAAGCTTTTGTCGGGGGGGGAAAAATAGCCAGGCAATGTGTGTTTATTGATCTTGGAGTTATGTTAAGATAAACACGCATAACGTTGTTGTATGTAACACCAGTAAACTGCAGTTCAGTGGAAAACTGAAGTTGGTGCTCCAAGGCAATATGTGGCTGTATATTCTGAGCTTTACCTGCACCGATCTCTGCCACCCGAGGCAGCCGTTCTCCACCTGGCGCGTTTGTGCTGGTGCTGCTTCCTCTGGCTGGAGTGGCAGGGTCGAACTCTCACTCACACACACACACACACACACACACCCCCCCACTTTTAACGTTTCTCCCTGACACCAGACACGTGAGAAACAGCGTGAGGTACAAGTAATCTCTCCAAACGAGCCATTACCCTCCAGCGAGCTCTCCTCTCCACCGCCGCTACAGCCTGATTTACACGGGGAACGTCGCGCTCTCCCTCCGTTTACGAGTCTGGTTTTATGGGTGTCTTTTGTTGCGATATACGTGGGGGGGGTTTGTCTGCGTAAACTTGCTGTGAGACGGTGTACTCTTTCCACATCACTGTTCAGTGGGAGAGTTAATTAAGATTTATTTAGTTATTTATTTGATTTATTTATTTTTGCTTCAGCGCGTTTTAAGCCGGATTATAAAAATAAAACGCCACATTCTCCACAGTCTCTGTGATCCTGAGCTTGAGTTTTCAGAACTGTATTGTTTTCTTAGATGACCGACCACCAGTGCCAGGCCTGCAATATCTCTCTCCCTCTCTCTCTTTCTCTCTCCCTCTCTCTCTTTCTCTCTCCCTCTCTCTCTTTCTCTCTCTCTCTCTCCCACCATGTCTGTGTGTGTCATTCTTGCTGTCTGTTTCACTCTGTTCAGTGTCATATCGTTGGCACTGTGTGTGTGTGTGGGGGGGGGGCGGTCTCTGTGACCTTCAGTTCACAAAGCTGAACTCTAGGTCTTTATCAACTATACCACACTAAAACACACACTCACACACTCACACACACACTCTTTCTCACACTCACACACACTCACACATACAGTCTCTCACACACACTCACACACACTCACACACACTCACACACACACACTCACACATACACTCTCTCACACAAACACACACACACACTCACACAAATACACTCTCTCACCTACACACACACACACTCACACACACATGCTCATTCTCTTATCTGAAGCTCTTCATGTCTCCTATGCACAGTGGAAAGGAGAGATGCCTATAGTGCCTCATCTGTACTCCTCAACCACTGACCAGCACATCTCCAACAACATCTCCAACAACATCTCCCAGCTTTATAGGATCCTGTGGTGGTTTTATATGTGTATGAGGGCATGTATACCATCTGTTTTGAATGGCACTAAATCATGCTGTTCTTAAACCTCGTGGTGCCACACGTTTGAATCCATTTATTAAATAAAAGAAAGCAGCTCATTTAATGTGCCGTTAACAAACCAGTCATGTAGACGTCCCCCATCTCAGAACTCCCTCCTCCTGCAGATGGGAAACATGTTTGCCCCCTGGAGGCACCATGAGGCTTGGCCCCCAGGGCTGTTAGAGAGTAGCTCTGTGGAGAGGTTCAGCAGGGAGTACACTTCAACTGTGGGGAGGTCCAGTGGGGAGCACACTCCAACTGTGGGGAGGTCCAGTGGGGAGCACACTCCAACTGTGGGGAGGTCCAGTGGGGAGCACACTCCAACTGTGGGGAGGTCCAGTGGGGAGCACACTTTTTACTGTATTTATTTAAAGCACATTACTTTAATAATTTCATCGCAGAGCAGAAATGCCCTTCATTCCTTCCCACAGTGAAATGGATTTGTTAATAGAAAAAAACAACAACTCAGGAGGGGAATCCAAGACTGGCCACTGGGGGGCAGGATTTCTGTGGTGAGGCTGCAGCTCAGAGAAGGCCTTTGACTGCGTGAGTAAGAGAGAGCCGTGTGGAACGGTGTGATACACATCGTACAGCAGGACTACATTCTCAAAATTGCAATCCTCTACCTTTCTTTATGCCATCAAGTTGTTGATGTTCTCCACATGTTTTACTCTTAACTCTCCTGATCGCCCTCAAGAATTTCCACCTTCTTTTGCGCTGGTTTCTGGTGGGACGCAGGATCTCATTAACATTGTCGCCACACTCGGGCTGTTCCCTGGGCCGGAGCGGGGTGTTAATTGCCCCCCTGGTCACCGGCGGTGTGTCGAGACTTTATTAAAAGCACCACTGTTTATTTTTGCTCTCTGTCTTGGGAGCAGTGATAATTAGCATGGGCAGCAGGGTGTGGACAGGACACACAGACTCCAGGCATGACCTGTAAATATTCTGTAGCAGATTCACTTTCAGCCCGACTCTGGAGGCGGGGGGGGGCAGGCAAATTACGCTGGTATAATTACAATTTCAGACCGAATCAGGACTCCGCTCTACACAGGCTTCTAGGGTGCCTTCCCTCCTCTTTTCTGGTCTTATTGCGGTGTATCAGCTAACTACTGCGCTGATGTAAACTCGTCTCAGACCTGATGCTCACGTAAGCTCGGCCCCAAAATAGAAAGGTGTGTGCTGTAAGACAATACCAGTTTGTAATGAGAGTCGATGAAGAGAATCCTGCCTGATCGTGAGTGTGTGTGTGTGTGTGTGTGTGTGTAATAGGATCCAGTCTCTGTGGATTAGCTGGCTTTAGTGGGCTTGTAAAGCTTATTGTGTTGAGGGCTCTGGATTGATTGTTTGCTGGTTGAGTAACGGAGCAGCCAGGAGAGTCCTACAAACAACATGCGTGTGCGGCCACACACACACACACACACACACACACACACAGCCCTTTATGACTTCAGGCTGCTTCTCTTCCAGTTGCACTCTTCTCTCAGAGGTCTTTCTCCTTCCTTGTCCAGAACAGTTCCTTCCCCCCAGTTTAGCTAGCAGAATGAACTCCAGTCACCCCTGATCCCAACGAGCTTCTAAATACTGATACCATGCCTACAGGCAAGGATCATGGCATGTCATATCAAAAACATCTCTACTGTGAAGAGTTCAAAAGTCTAACCCTCATAACTCACATATCATAGCTGCTGAACAGGGGCGGAGAAGAAAAGCACAGATCCATGCAGTCTAGGATGGGTTGCTAACCAGCTTGTTACCAGACGTTGGTGTGAAGTACTTCACATATCTGTTGTTTTGGTCAGTGAAAGATAGCAGTCAGTGAAGGATATAGACCATTGATTCACTGTGTCCCTATTTTGAGGGAACTTCTCCTTTAAGATCTCCATTTTTGGGTCTTGGCTGCTCTTGACCCTGAATTTGACCTCTGATCACAACTTCTCTCTTGGGACACTCTCCATGCTGTAAGCTTCTCCGATATCACAACTCTATTTTACATCCGTCTCTCCACACAATGCAGATAGAGTAACAGGCTGTCGTAAGAGTTTACCACTGACCTATACAGAATTAGCATGCGTGTCACACACACACACGCACGCACGCACGCACGCACGCACGCACGCACGCACGCACTCTTGGCATTTGGACCTTGCTAGTTAATGCTTGG